>JASSUY010003246.1:0-35801 GCA_032466535.1 Forpus xanthops | reverse complement strand
CCTCCTCCCTGGCAGAGCATGAAACTCAGAAAGTCCTTGGCCAGCCTAAACATTCTAAGCCATAACTACAAACACTGCTGCTATCAGCACTGTTCACAAGCCGAAAATCAAAAACACAGTGCTGCACCAGGTACTATGAAAAAGAGAAAAATGACTGCTGCTGCTGAACCCATGACAACATTCCATTTGGAAAAGACATTCTCCTGTCTTCTCTCAGCCCATTCGAACTGGTAATAATAAAGATTACTTTCTTCCCTTTGAAAAGGAGTCTTCATTTGAAACACTTAAGAGTGTTTAAAACTTCAAAGGTAAACCAGGAATAATTACCGGACACAACCCAGCTTACACATCTTTCAGTGGCCTCCAGGCAAGAATATGAAGACTTACATAAGAACTTCAAAAAAGACTTAAAAAAGCTAAAAATATAACACAAATAAAATAGATAATGCCATGAGCATTTTAATACAGCATTCCTGTATTTTTTGCTTTCAAATTTCCTATCCAATTTGGAAGCTTTCAATGGTTTATCACCATCCACAGCCTGAAATTTAAAGCTCCTTGTGTCAAGTCATGTTTTAGCATGTGTATGAACACTGATAGTCCTTGATAGTTTTAGAAGGATTTACTCAAACATCAGTGAATTTTGCAGGATGGATGTTTCAGATTATTGCCATCCTTGGGAGACACTTATCTGGCAAGTCTGTGCAAGCCCAAGGTACACATTTTATGACAATAACAAAACAAGCATCGGTAGTATCTGGCACAATGCAAACAGCTGCATTTAGCATCAATCAGCATCTGTAAGTACACATTTTTCTCATCTTAAAAATCTATTAAAGTTATGTTTAGGAACAAGAACATATTCTTTTGTAACTTCTTCCCCTCCTATTAGTACTCTTATACATAAACTAGTCTCATATTACAACTTGTTTTCTTTGGGCCAGTTAACACAAGCTAATGTTGAGTTTATTCAGTTATGATCATGATTGGTTTTTTTTAACATTACAGCTATAACCGTATTGTGAACTTATGACATTGCAGCTCTATCCATGGCGAAAGGCTGAAGTCAAACAAAACACTACAGTTTCACTGCAAGGAGAAGCCAGGCTGGAAAAAGGAGTCCAGAAGATACAGCAGGAATACAGACAGTTTTGATTACATTCAGCTACTTTTCAATATTTCTACTCCCCAGGTATGCCAGGGAAGTACTAAAGTGCCATGCAGAGGATCTTTCTATTGCTGACATCAGCCTTTTCATTCTGTCCAATATTTCCAAGTAACCTCATCCTCAATACCTCACCCTGCCTGATCACTTTAATTCCTACATTAGATGCTCAGTACTACTTAGTACTCGGTGAAAATATTGGTTCAGCTTGAAAGGCCTTTCACACCAGTTTAATTGTCTAAACATCTATTTTTCTTCTGCCTGCAGGACAAATTTCTTTTGGTCAGGTCCTCAGTCACCTTTGGAGATGATTCTTTGTCCCTACTCCAAAATATTCCCTAGTCCATGTACCTTCACAATGCTTTTCTTACAGCTTTTTACTTCCCTTATCTTAGCTGTTTTCCCTGCAAAGAAAATGCTGTTTCATATGACTACAACCATTACGGGAGTGAAAGTATAGGGACTTAAGGAATGGTAAGTAAATGAGGCTTCATATTTAAAAAACAGCTAATGTGTACTGTAATGAACAGGTGATTTTCTTCCTCAAACTGCTTGCACCCTACACTGCATGCCATTCAAGCAAGCCAGACAAAGTAACTTTTATCTTCTGATAATGATGCATATGGCACCAGGCATTATGGAACTGTTAAAAGCAAGTCTGTGCCTGTGAAAACAAAATCACCCCAACAAACCACAACCCCAGATATCCAAATTCCACAGCGACATACGTAAGCATGGGCATGAAAGTTCTTGATTTTCTTCATATTTCAATTGCAGAATAAGAAGCAATTAACCCATTTTGGATTGGGCACACAAGCACAAAAAAAAAATAAAAGTATTTCAAAGTAGCTAAGTTTATTAAGCACTTTTTCAAATAAAATTACATACTTCATCAATAGGTGCTAAGGGCTCACAAGCTTCGTAGGTAAAAAACACTTCATACACATGTAGTTTTTAAGTTATTAAGAATTATTACTGCTGAGCAGCCCAACTCTAATGCTAATTTGAAGAACAGAGAACCACAGCCTGGTCCTCAGAGAATGGACCTGTTCAATACCATCAGGCATTATAAACTTTCCCTACAATGCTGCGTTTAACCCTACTGCCAATACTCCTCTTCCCAAAGCCACACAGCCTGTGCTCAGGAAGACAGAGCACAGCTTCTCCTCCTCCATGTTCTCCCTTTAGGTCTGGACCGGGGATACTGGCCTTTTCCTCCACACCACACTGGCTAAGCTTCCCCGCTGGAGCTGGCTTTGCTGTAGCAATATTAATGCTTCCTTCAGAACACTCCTGACTACGGGAAGGTGCTGGTTACAGTTGCCTTATGAGAAGCAGTTAGTACAATGAGCAAGATTATCAAAACAAAATAATTTCAGATCTTTCTTACCGACTTGTTGTTTGAAAGCATGAATGTAAACCAACTAGGAATGGGTTACTGGATGCCTGTTCAAACACATGTTTCTCTGTCTGTACCCAATCAATATCCTGAAATAGAGTAATTTAACAATCAGAACTCCTGCTGCATAATCACTGGGAGTATTCCCAGAAAATTCTGAACAACTATGCTCCCTTGCACATACACCACCATTGTTACGTATGTTCTTCAGAAAGACAGCCTCCCCTTAAATCTTCAGGAAGTTATGAAACATTTGAATGCCATTATATATTCAGAAATTTCTTAACCATTTAGAAAGGTCAGCACAAAATTTAAGCCATTTTAAAATATCATAACATCTGCAGTATTTGACACACTGCTTCACAGAAATAAATTCAATTATCTCTGATAAAAGATACTAAAGTTGCTGAGGCAACTCATGCTAGTAACATAAGCAATGTGAATCTCCAGGTTTTACAGCACTCAAAATAAACTGAAATTCACTTTCGCATCTGAAACTCAAAATTAATTCAATGGAACTATCAAAACCTGCTTAGTTTGTCCTGCCAAAGTAATTCTTAAAAGCACCATAGACTACCTTTAGTACTTCAATGGGGAGAAGTCCTGAGCACCCAGAGCAATACCATATAATACAACCCTATAAAAATTTGAAAGATATGAGCACAGTACTGCAAAATTCAGACCCCCAATAACAAAGCATTTGGTAATTTTTTATACAACCATCTAAAATTTAAACTATACGGACATTTGGTTTTAGCAGTAAAACCTCACTCTTGATGCAACATACTGATCATGTTCTACCCTGCAAACACTCAGTACTCTGCTAATAAACTAGAAATGGAATTGTGCTAAAAATTCTCTCCTTCCAACAAATAATTCCAGCTTTCCAACCAATCTGAAGACAACGAAGACTGGCACTGAGAGACCGAGCCTTCTTATCATGGATAGTTAGTGAAACCAGAGTCTCAAAGGAAATAAAGAAATGTCACTATCAAATTAATCTCTTAAGCTTTGTGTTCAGACACTCCTGAAGACCTTGGAAAGGTAAACTTGGATCCAAACAGGAGCCACAATCTGGTTTTGAGTAAAAGCATGATTCAGAACGGTTTCAGCTCCTATTCTGAAACACAGACAGTAATCTGCAGCTATATTCATTTGCCTTCAAAGTTAAGTGCCCAAATTCCACCCTATTTATCTCACTACTTGCAGCATATCCAGGTTGGAACATTTTTCGTGTGAATTCTACTAAGGCTATTAATAACTGGTAATCGTCATTTACATAAGGGACATTTCTCTCAGATTTAATCTCAGTCCTTCATGCAGCCACTTGATGACAAATGAGTTAGAAGTTAGTAGAAGTTAGTTAGAAGCTAGAAGAGCTGCTTTCCTAGTTGAAAGTTTCTTGTTAAAGCACAGTAAGTTTTTACAGTAACAGAATGCAATTAACACAGACTTTTACCTCATCGTCATGGACCAATTCTTTTTTCACTACTTTCATAGCATAAATTTGATCATTCTTTTTTAACCGAACTAAAAGAACTTTGGCATAACTTCCACGTCCAATAACTCTGATTAAATCAAAGTCCTGTAGTCCAAGCCCCTGAGAAATCTTAATTCCATCCATTCCATCAATGACTGGTTTGATTTCCTGTATGAAAAGAAAAAGATGCTAGAAACAGAAGACATTTTCAAAGCAAGTGACTATTAAAGCAAAGAGATCTTTGACCACTGGACAGAATGTGCTGAGTTGGCTGCCCATTGTCAGTGGCACACAGATCTGAACGGCTGATAAGAGCACATTTGTTTGGAAATGTTCACTTAGTATTGCTTTTGCTCTTGCTAAAAGTCACTATGGTTTTCATGGCAGCAGTTTCTTCTATTAATTATTTAAACTTCCCTACTGGAAAATAGAAGGCGATGTCTTGAGAAACAAAGTTTTACTCAAATTCTTGAACCACACAGAATTATCCTTTGTACCAAGTGAAGAAAATATTCCATATTCTGACAGATATTGCAGTACAAATTAATAAAGGCTCTCTAAAAAGGAGGAGGATAAAGACATAATCATTTGCTAAAGAATATACCTGTCTTGGTTTCACTTTAGGCAACAACTGCTTGTATTAAGTTACATACAGTTTCTAATAGGTGTCTGGGAACATACAGAAGTAGAAGCCTATTTCTCAAGTGTGAGAATTTGCAGCAAATATACCACTATGAACAATTTCATTTTAAAATTCATTGTTTAAAAAAGATAAAATTTATCTTGACTTTTTGCTGAAGTTAAATATGAACATGTGAGACTGAAGAACAAGCAGCTGAACTAGGCAAATGCAGCAGGTAACTTGACATTTCATGTTTTACCAATATAGACAATGCTTTGACATACTTCTGTGGCCTATTTTTATCTGACCTCATACTACTGTACTTGTAGAGAGATCAACATTCTGCTGAACTATGGAAAGTACTTATAGAAAGAATCTTGATCTAGGATTGACTGCTCTTAGAAGAGATTGCTCTGAGCTTAAAGATTCTCATGAAAGCAGCTCCCAGAATGCCACTTCCTGTCTGTAGAATACCTCAAATTATTTTATTAAAGTTTGAAGGTAAGGTGAGAGAAATCAGAGAAGTGTAATTCAGAACATTTGAGCTTGAGCAAACAGCACCTATTGAAATTTAAATACAAACAGTATTTACCTGAACACTAGCCATGGCAGAAGTCAGCAATCCCAGATCACAATTCTGACATGTTTTAACCTTATACCTTTCCATCTCTGAATCCAAGACAAAAATCTGAAGATGTGACTGAAAAATCACTCATACGCAGGACTAACTCAAGTGTAAAATAATGGTAGTGGCAAGTATTGTAGTAGAGGTATAGGAAAAAAACGTGCAGGCTAGCTCAAAGTGGGGTATCAAACTAATAGTGTTTTGCAGAGTACATCCCATTTACTTTAAATATGCCCGAAGCACTTCTTTTAAAGAAGTCTCTTGGAATGCTTTAGAATTAAAGGGTATTGGGATTGCTCAAACAGCTTTAAGGGAATAACGTTCTTGGTATGCAGAGATTGTACCAGATCTACAAAAGAGATGAAAACCAGGGTTTAAGTGTATACTATTGTATTTGTATTTCCAAATTATTAGGTATTATCTATGTGAAACCTCTCAGACAGCTGGATAGTTAATGTATTATCAGACTGAATCAACTTTCATAATAATAGACTGTAAACATAGCCTGAGGGTGATGGAAGGGGGTACATCCATTAGAGAGAGCAGACAAGATAATGTCAAAGCCTGCATTTGTTGCTAGGACCCATAAAGTCAAACCCTCTGTTAAATCACTGTTGTTCCAACATGAATGGAAGGGATAAAAAAAAAAATAAAATTGGGATAACAAGAGCTGGATACAAAAGAAACCTGAAAACACCCAACAAAAATGCTATAAAAAACTAATCCATTTTCAAAAAGAAACACCAGACTTTTTTTTTCAGGTAGCAGAAAAAATAGGACAAATAATTTGGCGTATTTATAAAAAGGATGATTCCGAGTGTGTAAATGTGACCCCCAGAGATATTTTAAAAACATACCTCAGAGTCATCTTTAATGTTGTCATGTTTCCGGTTTGAAGGAATGTAGGGAACTGAAGAAGAAACCAAATAGTGTTGTTAAGGTCTTCATTGGAAATAATTTTTAAAATTGATAAATGCTAAGATTCAGGAGCTTAGGGTCAGCAGTTTGCTTTGAATACTATGGGACAGTTGACCAAACTTTCCTACTTGTCTTGTAGTTCTGACAGCAGGGTGCAGCAATTCTGATGAATTTCTTGCTGTCTCAATGGACTTTTGAGCTCATAGCAGTGTCTGACAAAGAACAGAGTCATTTCCAATAATAGGTGTGGCAAATGGCCCCTGAAAACAAGACAGCTTAAACTATCAAAAATGCTAACCTAGAAAGAATACTATAAACCACACAAAATTACGAGATACTTAAAGGTTGAGGGTGCATTTATGAGCATCCCAGTTTGGATCAGAAGTACACAGTTTTGGTTTAAAAAGTACATCTATTGTTCCAAATTGCTCCATGCTTAACTTTACATTGTGGCTTATGAATTTAGGATGAAACCAAACCAGATGACACATTTCAGAAGCATGCTTACTGTAATTGAGTCCCTAATGAATCCATGGGACTAAATGAGAGCTAATCTTAAATGAGAGCTAATCTAAGGTAAACTTTACTAAAAAAATAAACCTAAACAGGCAGAGTGGAAACTGGGCCTCCAAATGGAGAGACACAAGAATTTTGACTTAAGACAGTACTCACTTCCATCAGTTTCTTCTGAAGGGAGGCCAACGTCATCATTTTTATCATCTAACTGAGGTTCCTGGGAAGGCATGACCGAATCCTTGCAGAACATACAAGTTACATAGGAAAAAAACATGGGTTTATGCAGTAATTTTAAATTAGTATGTCTTGCACTGAACTACAATGCAATAAGAACCTAACATTTGTATCCTCCACAATGAAAATTGTGTTTTGTAAAAGTATTTCAGGCTGCTATGTGATGCATTATAAAACCAGCCTACAATATGCCTAAATGCTACGATGACCATTTTCTACAACTACAACAGACATTTAGCTGTCTTCTAAAAGCAAGATTAATATATTTTGTTGCAAAGTTCAAAATTTTATTCTATTTAAGACTTCTTAGTCTGCTTCACATGGAACAGCAACAAAGTAAATACTTCAACATGATGTTACACACTCCATTCAGAGCACTGGCATATTCCTTTCCTGTTTAAAACCAGGAACTGCTCCTCACTATACAAAGGTATAACATAAATTGGTAAAGATCATAATACCAAATAGTTTTATAGTACATTCAGACACTGGTTATCAATCACAGCTCATTGAGCGACATGCAAGACTATTCCAGTAGATATAGCAGCATGCACGATTAAACTGTCAAAGAACCTAGCAGTACAATAAAGAGAAATACTGGTTTAAGTTTTGAATTAGAAAGAACATGATGCAACAACCAGTGAGATACTGGTTGACAGCAATGAGTAGGCAAAGGCCTAAAATTCAGGGATACAGATTAATGTTATAACCTAGGAAAATCAAATATTGCCACTGGAATGTATGAGGAAAACAGAAGATGAAAGAACACTGGAGAAGCTGAGGTGAAAGAACATTAAAAGCCTTTTTGCACGCAGTAGTGAAAAACCACACAAGTGTGTTAGTTCTTAAAATATTCCCATAGGCTAAAAAGGGAAAAATCTACGATTTATCCAGAGAAGCTATGGCTGCCCATTCCCTGGTAGTGTTCAAAGCCAGGCTGGAAGTGGCTTGGAGCAACCTGCTCTAGTGGAAGGTGTCCTTGCCCATGGCAGTGTGTTGGGAACAGATCAGCTTCAAGGTCCCTTCCAACTCTAATTAGTCTGTGATTCTACAATTGTCAATGACAACTCTTTATCTCTCTGTAAAATATGGTATGTCTACTGGAAGAGGAAAACTCAAGCTTGCACACAATTCATATCACAAGTTTTCTTTCCTCACTTTGTTTCTACTGCTCACAATGCAAAGGCTTGTCCTCTAGAGATCTCAGCTCACAAAGTGAAAACCAATCACTACCAAGTGTTACAGCTCCAGCACCACACATAGCATTTAATTACTCTGGAGGCACATTCACAAACAGCCACCCAGGACAGAATGATATATCTTAGCTTCATACAAAACACAAACTTACCATATGCCTTTTGCAGGTCAGTGGAACAAGTATATGGCAACGCTTATGGACCAACAACTTGCAGTTGATACACTTGTAGCCTTGCCTTCCCAGACCCCATATCCTTTCACTGCACTGGCCACAGTACGCTCTCTAAAAGCCAGAAGGAATATTATTAATTCAGTTATCAATTCCTTTCTGTAAAGTAAGTAGTTACCAAGCAGCAAGAATTCACCTATAAAATGAGTCACCTCCTAATATTATTGTACATCTCTTTCTGTTAGAATATCCAGGGGTTTCCCAATAACTGAAGGCTACACTTCATGCTTAGAATTCAAGTAAATGCAGCCCTTTTTTTAAGGAATGTTAAGAAAACATCCTAAGTTTATGGAACACATTACAGCTTAATACTAGCAAATTATGCCTAGAGAATATTTTGAATTTCAGGTTCTGACAGAGGTCACACAAAGAAAGCTGGCAGAAATTAGTACTACACCATTATGCATAAAACCCACCCAGACTGACTGCTTTGGAGAACAAAGAATGCTACACAATACAAGTGAAAGTATGAAGCATGTTCTGTATTTGCACATATATATTTTAATAGAGGTAGAAACTTTGCATAATTAAAACTCAGCTATCAAGTCTGATGTAAAACCTCTGTATTGTGCACCATTTAATGGCAATCTTTTTTTCCTTACATGCAGTGACATAGCAACTGACTAAATTAAATCAAAAGGAGGAGAAATCAAGAAGCCAGACATTCTACTGCTGACTTGAACAGGGCAGGTCTTGAAATATTTTTTCCAGGTTGTGTGCGCTACGGTCATTTTATTCACCCTACCCAAAGTGCCAAACTGCAATATGAGCGTCTTAACATGCCAAGAAGACACCCAGCATCAGGGCACCCCTCTGCACAGTGCATAGGTTGCCAGCACAGGACTTAATCATTAGTCCCCATCTACACATTTTCTGCAGCTAGTCCTGTGACAGTCTAAGACTTCATCCATCGCTCTGCAAGCTGCACATGAAGCCCTGCTCTCATCCCTAGGCTCAGGCAGAGCTCTGCAACTGTCCCAAAGCTGCAGAACAGAACAGAGCAGGTCTGTTCCTCCCAGCAAACTGCCAGTTAGAGTGTGGTTATTCACAAACTCAGACACACACAGAATCAGTGTCCTGCGCTAAAGCATTAAGCTACTATAAATCCTTACAAGTAGTATTAAGAAAAAATATACTAAAGAGAGAAGAAATAATGATCAAAGAATTGATAATTAAAAAAAAACAAAACAAAAAAAACAACCTTCTCTATTGCCCTTCTCATATTTTGATATGATGTAGAAAGCAAAACTTAATGACATCCCACTCATTTGCACAGCCAGTTGCCCTTGATCAGGAGAAATCCAAACTGCACTGCCCAGGGAAAAAAAAAAAAAAAACAAACAAAACCAATCATACTGCCTCATAAGAGAAGCAACCTTGGACATCTATAGCCACTTCTTTCACACTTCCTGGTCCATCAGACTTTCTTCAGTATCCCTGTCTAGGTTTGGCAGCAGTAGTATTAAGACTAAGTAAAAGCCTTAGGCCCTGGAAATGACATATAAGAAAACCATTTCATTTACTTCAGACAGACACAGGGAAACAAGGTGGGGAAGATGCAGGGGAGGCTCCCAAATTCTTTCCATTAACACCGGTATTCCTCTCCTAGCTCTCCAACACACATACAAGGAGTTTTGTACGTGTTAATCTTTACATTAAGTAAGATTATAAAGTTTAGATTCTGGCATGTGTTTTCCTGAATTATCTGAGAGTTTTAAAAGGTTATTTTGAAAAATGAATTAACTCCCAAGGTTATATTTCAGTCTTCAAAATATAGTCAGCATTAAAACTTGGTATCTAATTCGGTAACACATACATGACCATGACTTCTTATGCACTGATACATTCCCAACTGCAGTTAGATGTGGTTCGTGATGGTTTAGTGGGAGGCGTCCCTGCCCAGAGCAGGGGGGTTGGAACTAGATGATCTATAGGTCCTTTCCAACCCTAACTATTCTATGATTCTATGATTCTGACTTTACATGATTCCATTTGTATAAAGACAGGTAGAAAGTAGTCTTGTTTAGGATTGTTGACAAATGGGCATACAAATCAAGTGTTAAAACCTTTATGTGTATATTCAATATCTGCCTAATTTCAATTAAAACACTGTAACATTATAGATTATTAACATGGCAGGTATGCACTCAATGTTTCAAAGAAACATGTTTGGACTATAGAGAAAATAAGCACAGGAAGTATGTGTTTCATACTATAAATTAAAAAACTTGAGTTGGCACACCCCATTACACAAATGCATGTTGTAACTTGGGTATGTGACATTTTTCATATATCTCGGGATAATATGCTGAGTTTGAAGGGGCTTTTCCTTCTTTCAATAAAGTTTTGGGGGTGGGGAGCAAGAGGAAAAAAGCTAATTTAATTTTAAAACCAGTTACAACTGAATCAAACAGTTCACTTCCCTCATTGCACTCAGGTCTGTACAGAATTCCCTGAAGTGTTTATGCACTACATTTGTACATGTGCTGCAAAACTTAGGCGTAATGGGATAAGTGAAGGAGGTGTCTCAGCCTTAAAGCTACATTCACATCCTTATGTGGATTAAGTCAGATTCTTAAAATAGTTGTATTTTAGCTCAATAAGCCAGATTTCTTTCTTAATCAGATGATGTAATACCTCAGATTCAATGCATTTAAGCAAAAAATCAAGAGCTCTTTAAGAGCTGTAAGAATGACAAAAAGTACTAAAAGTTCTTGCTAGCAAGCAATCAAAACCCCAGTCAGGAGGACAAAGCTACTCTAAGCAAAAACATCAGTTTAAATAGGCACAAACCCAGCTTTTTAAAGATATTAAAAATAATTCCCACCAATAACGTATTAACTCCATCACAGGTTCAAAGACTTTCAAATTTTTCTGATTGTTATGACCTGAATAACACTGCATAGACTGAGAAGTGACATGAATAAGCATCTTGCTTTTCTTTTCAATACTCAAATACAGAAAAAGCACAGGCTGAGAAAAACAATTACCACAGAACATTACCAAAACCCAACATTTTATGCAACAGTACTCACTCTGTTAAAACGTTTGGCTTGAAACAAATGCCCATTCACTCGGTACAGCTTCCTCCATCTTCTGGCTCCACGGCGGTAGATTGACTCTAAGAAAGAAATTAGAAAGGTGTAAAGCAGCAGCATGGTGGCACAGGAGTACCAGACACACTGCATTAAGCAAGTTGTGACTTAAACCAATCTTGCTTTTCCAAAAATCAACGCACAGCTAAAATCTCTGCTGCCTGTCTTTTAATACGTAAAGGCAGCTGTAACTGACAGCTCCTGCAGGATGTGCCTTCCCCTCTGCCTCTCCCTTTTCTCCTATCAGTGTCTCTTTTCCATCACATGATCATAATCTTGTTACCATTTCTTGGCTGCTCATTCTGCAAGCTCAGGTGAGAGGGACACAGAAGTGCTAAATAAACCGTCTCCCCTGGTACAACCACGATACTGATCTCACCTTCACATGTGAGCACATAAAGGTTTGGTGCTTGTAATGCTTTAGATGTGCAATATTAAAGATGTTACAAGCTTTGAGAATTACATTATTTGACCTCATTTTTAAGTTACAATTAAACATTGTCCAAAACACTTCTCTGATTAGGGAAACAGTTCAAACACAGGTCTGCAATTACTCCCAATCTATTCTAAACATAACAACAAAAAAATCATTTAATCTATTTAAGCCAGACTTTTCAAGAGGCCCCAGCATGACAGTACCTGGCACCTACTCCGTATTACTGCTGTTTTCATATCCATATGTGCAATTTTTGTGTGACTGGTTACTTAGAGAATTTGATCTTTAATAGTAAGAGTTGTAAAATGCGTTGTGTGACACCAGTTCTATTCAGAGCTGCTGTAAGGGTGACACAGCCACTCCCTGCCACATAAGCAGGACCACGAGTTTCCCACAGCTGGTGGTACAAGCGGGCACTAGGTAGACTGGGGAGTCGAGGGGGAAAGAGGAGGGAGAGCTTAGCAGAAAATTCAGCAGTGTTAAAACTGACAACATATTCTTATTTTTAAGAGTCCAAAAAACAGTTTTTAAAATGTCAGATTTTCACTACCTAGTAATCAGTTCTAGTTATACCTATATGGAGATTCCATTTTAGGGGTTCTCCCAGTTTACTGTAATATTTAAAGTTAAGCATGTTTCACACAGTCTGAAACATCCCCTTAAACATTTCCAGAAAAATTACTGTGTTTTTGTGGGTGCTAGAATATGATATTACTTACTTGAAAAAAGAAATGTGAAAGTCTAGAACCTTCATTTTGGTATCGTTATTTTAAAGTAATATGGTGAATAAGATAACCCAGTGCAAAGTTTTAACTGCATGCCTTTTTAAAAACAGATGCTTTATGCTAGTTATAATACAATTTTACACAGTAGGCAGCTTGTACAAAACATATTTCATCCACTTTCAATGGAAAAATTTGTTAAGTATAGCCATTTTATAGGAAGAACTAAACAGCATAGGAAATATAAATGAGAAGACAACAGTAAACAACAATTATGATACCTAACAACTTCTGAAAGACCAAGCCATAGGAGGGGCAAAGGCAGTCACTAAAATAGAGAAAAATAGAGGTATATGGCTTAGTACCTTTGATGCAAAGAGTTCCCCAAAACCTCCAAACTTTAAAGCAAGAAAACCCTCCTGATTTTCTTAAGCTCAAAGACAATTTAAATGAGAATCTAGAGAAACTATTGCAAAGTGTCTGGCTAAAACTAAGCTCAAACACAAACATCGGTGAAAGACTGTTCCACTATTTGTAGGATGATTTCTCAAAGAGGGGAAAAAAAAACCTTCACAAGGATTTTTTCCAAAATAGTTACTTGATTCATTAGACAAAGTACCATATGGAGGCAACCTATTACATCTGTGTGCTGAACATGAGCTTATCACTGAGATGAGGAATATTAAGTGAATGATAAGTTACCAAGCAGCTCGTGCTGATGAAGTCTGTAAATAAAGGAGCAAGTTGCTTCCTTAATTAATAATAAACAATAAAAATCAAAGTCAGGGTTTACATCGCATATTTGTGAGGCAGCAACCTGACAAAACCTGAACTTAATACAGCATAGCTTCAAGAAGTTGGAAGAAATTTACAGTTGATCCCTGTAACTGCCACTGACTCAGTGCAGGGTCTAAGTAAAGCCAGTTCCTATTCCCTGATTCTAAAAGTGGACAAGGTAAAAGGAGAAAAAAAAAGAAAAAGAAGAAGTGTAAAGAGAAAACAGTGATGACTGTACGGCACACCTTAGAATCATAGAATCATAGAACACCTTGTATCACAAGTTCTACTGGTATTATTACACACTAAGATTAGATTTATATGACAATATGTTCTTGGTATCACAAAAGCTTGAATATCTAATTACTGTGTCCAATGAAAGGGCTACTTTTTCTATTTATTTTACAGTGCACATCTATTCACTCTTTAAGGACTTGAAATCAGCTGCTTGGAAGCTGCAGGAGATATCATAGCCTTAATCAAAATAAATCTTTCCCCTCTCTGAGGAAAATTAATCACATGTTTGGGATGAAAAAAGGATTTCTTTTCTTTGAGTATCTGTTTTGTTTGTGAACAAGCTTAGGAGAAAATTCAAACAATATTTTAAGTGACTAATAAGGATAATTTTTTAATAGAGTAACATAAATATATATTCTAATTAAATTAATGCATTGAACTTCACCTACTTCCAGGATTAGAATATTGGAGGGAAATAAGGAGGCTGTTTTGAGTTATGATTACAAGGTAAATAAAAACACTCAATATAAAACAAAATTAACCAGCTGTCTCCATGTAAAAAGCCACGTGAAACAACTGACTCTTGCTGCCGTGCAACTCTTCCCTCTGTTGTCAAGCTGTGCAACTACACCACTAACAATAATGCATAATGAACCTTGTAAACATACTTAATACTGTTTTTTCAAATACATTCCCTAAGGTTGGGGGTTTTTTATCTTTAAAAAAAATACTGTAGAAAAAAATCATTATGGGAAAATTACACAAAAATATTTAAGTGAGGCTATAAATTGATGAGCAACCTGTCTGTTGTTCTGTGTTCATTCCAAATTAACTCATCTACAGAAGATACTCCCCCAATTGAATAGTGACCTCTGCAGAACTTTGCAGGAAGGATGTGAACCTTGCCTTTCAAAATGTAACTTAATAAAGCAGAAGGCACAGACATTTTTCAACTGACAATGTCCTTCCCCAGCACTGGAGAAGAGAAAGAATTTAGAGGAAAGGCCTAACCTGCCCTCAAGCCCAAAATACTTTTTTTCATCTACAAGTTTATAAATGCTTGTATTTCCCAGAATATGTAACCGAAATCATCTGTCACATGAAGACTGGGGTTCACACCAATGAAAGGCATGCAAGATGCCCACCAAAAAATTATGTCCTCTACATTTGAATTTACGAATTCTGAAGTCTACTTTTACATGATCAAACTATAATGAAACCTTTTACTATACTAACTACAGCCGTTACTTGCTATTGCTGCACATCACTTCTCAGAGACTAATGCAACTTGTTCACGGGCCAACTCCATTGCCTGCCAGCTGCACAGTATGAGAATGACCAGGTTTTGTTTTGTTCTTTTAATGTTTTGCTGAGCATACAAGTGAGCATTCTTTCAAAGCCAACTCATGAATTACAAGCAGGAAATTGATATTAGTATTTTAGATAGAATCTGAATTAGATGAAAACATATAAAAATAATAAGAATAAATTTTGCACAGGTCAATTGAAAAGAACTTCAATAGTACATTGTTTCACATATTTGTTATTTAATATGTTCCATATAGTTAAATTGAAATACTAAAACTACTGTTTCCTGAAGCATCTAACATACAGATCTTGTAGAGGATGTTAATCTGTCCTTTTTATTATGAAGGATCCGATACGTACCATTGCCACTTCTTTTTAGATGCTAGGAAAGAGTAACCTTAACAATACATATATTGAGCGCTTTCAGCTCTTGCAGTTATTGAAAGGGTCAAAAGTTACCTTTTTTTTTTTAATTTAAAACTGATTAGCAGTTGGGAAACCATATCTCCATTTTTCTTTTGCAAGACACTCATTTTAACTACCAAGTCAGATCAACCTTTATGAAGACAAGATCAAGCACAATTAAAACAGCAGTGATTACAAAGAAAGTTCACTACATGCAGCATCAGCAGGCAACTAACAAGGAAATAAAGCTGTATCTCATAGAACTGTAATATTCACTCAACATTTATTGTGACACAGCTAAAACACTGTTTAAATATCCTATTTTCCCACTGACTTTGAAGAGGGTCAACCAATTTCCAGTTCAGGACTACAAGGTGGAAAACCTGTCCTCCATACACACTTTTATAATACATCATCTCTTGGTTGCTCATATTCATATCCTTCTGTTCAAATGGCTCCATGCCACTGCAAGGTGATGAAGGCAATGTTACCAAGATGGGTAAATATGGTACTAAACTAGGATATTAATAGGAATCTTCCAATTACCAGGTGGAAAAATTGTAGCAAATCTGGTTGATCCAATTCCACACTGAATTCTAGAACATGAACTGTGAAGTCATAAAATAGTTCATTTTAGAAGGGGCCTTAAAAGATCATCCAGTTCCAACCCAAGTCAAGACAATCACAGAATTTGAATTTTTTTACTTGTGAGACTAAAGGTTTAACTAATCACTAAAAACTGTTAAGAACAAAAATCAGTGACTAACAGCCCAGAGTTTACTCAGATTATTACCTAGTCAAAGCATAAATATTTGTCAATTAGTTGACAGTTCCTTGCCCAAGGGTTTGTCTTTAATCCAAAAGTTACAACAATCCATTGACATGTATCAGGGTCTACAGAAGTTTGTTGCATATGCTTTGGAACTTAAAATTTAGTTTTCTTTGGAAAGAGGGTAGTTATTTTGGAGCTAATTATCAAAATATTACAGAATTACAGGACAAAATAAGAGAATCAAGTATTATTTTACTACCATTATTTAAAAATCTTTCTTAATCAAACCCCACAAGAATCCAAGATGGCAGATATATAGGAAAAATGTATAGTTTTGAATATTTTCAAGTGGCTGAAGGTATAGGCATGGTTTAGCAGTGGATTTGGCAGTCTTGGGCTAACAGTTGGACTTAAAGATTTTCAGGGTCTTTTCTCTGATTTTATAGTGTCCAAAACACATTTCATTACTTCACAAGCTTTTTCTTACTACTTGCTTAAGAAAGAACTCAACACATTTTCTGCGCAAGAGTCATGGTTTTTCTATGAGGATCCTAATTTTGAAAGCCACGACCAGAATTGGTTTGAGGTTTTCTTTTTTTCATTTTACCTGAAATTTACCAGATATTTGAAAATGTGATCACAAAGAGCACTGTTAGTCAAGAAATCTTAGCTAAATCCAGTTACTGGATGCTATTGCAGAAGTGGTGTTCTGACTGAGCGGATCCTTGTGCATGTCAGTGCTCTCAACCTGCTGTACATCCTCCATGGCGTCTCTTGTGTGCATTCTTGCAAGGCTGCCCCAACCACAGGATAAAACAATGCTATGTTTGTTGCTTTAATTTGAAAGAAAATGCTGAGAGAAGGCACTGGAGAAAATTGGTGATGGATCCATACACTTCTGAAAGCAACAAACATTTTTGTTTTGGAACAAAAAGAGTTCAGATTTTCCTCTTCTCTAATTACACATTATTAAGCTTTACATACTTTCATGATGTGTGGTTGGCTCCTCTTTATGAAACCACAGTGCAATACAAACCCAAGCTTGCATTGCATTGCTAACAGAAATCCAAACATCTTGTTTTGATGACTGCATTATATATTCTCCAAAAATAAAAATAACTTTCATAAAAAGATCTACTACAATGAAAAACTAATTTCATGTTCTATTAATATGAATTAAGATCTGCATTAAGAAGCTTTTAATCAAGCTGAAAGAGTACTGAACCAGTACTTATTTAAATAATTTCATTCTTTAATTTACCTTAGTACTGAAGCAGATCAAAATGAAGTTCTGAATATTTAAACAGTCTGTAGCAAAATACCTTCAGCAGGAGATGAAGCATTTCTTTAGTATTAAATGCCATTTATGCAGCAGAGACCCCTGCATCAGCACTAACTCTCCAGATCTAACACTCTTCAGTTTTAACACAACTTTATCTCATTCTGCTTTGTTTTAAAAAGGAAGAAAACTGAAATCAAGTGCAATGTCCATTCCTATTATGTCCCAATTTGAGTTCTACAAGTTGTGCTCTGTTTCTTATCATTCAATAAAACTAATTGAAGGAGTCACCCACTTCTGCTTTTACTCCATTTAAACTTTCTCATATGCTCTATATAGTAATTTTACATTTCACAAGCATAACAAAAGAAGTAGAGTTTGCAGCAACAAAGTATCACTAAACTGAACACTAGGTGAGAGTAGTTAAGTTAAAAAAAAGTCTTATTAGTTTCAAGAGTTACTCAAACCTATTATATTCTGGATTTAATGATTATACACTAATTCTGATGGCAAACTGCATAAGTCTTCCAGCTTAGTTAATTCCTTAATGACTGAGAGTATTTTTGTTTCCCAAGAGAGCAACTTTCCATCTTAGAGCGACTCATCTGCTTATGATACAGACTTGTACCTGCTCTTTCATGTGGTTTGTTGAAGAAAAGCCATGATGTTTGATATGTTAAAGAAAGCATGTTTAAATCTTTCAAATCAACAATGGTATTTGCTTTTTAGCTTTTAGAAGGGGGTTTTCAGTTCACTCTGAAGGAAAAGAAGATAATTATATCAGAACTGCAAAGTTTACATACTGCTTCCCATCTAAACCCCTTCAGATTTCCACCATGCTCTCAACTATCTGTGTATGAGATCTGCCACGTAAAATTATTTGACAATAACCGTTTCTTCTAAGAAGTTGAAAGTTACACTGAGATAGCTTGTCTTGCTGTTGTTAGAAATAACAACTGCACCTTAAAATTAATGGATCACTTCCAATCCCAGATCTACTGTTTCAGGCCCTACAATAACAATTTTATCACTGCTTGCCTGAGATTTTCCTTTCCTTCCAACCCCCGTGGGGTAAAAATAGTTTTTATCAAAGTTGGAAATCTATAGCGTCCTGTGCCAGTCACAGGGCATCTGTACCTGTTTTACCTAAACTATTGGAAGAAGCATATAGTAGCACTATTATTATTATAAGAAGCATGTTATTGTAAAAGTAAAGAGGACCAAACTAAAGTTCTGCCTTCAAACAGTTTCTGGTTTCCTTCTAAATACCTCCCCGTTTAGTAATTCAAGGGCAAGCAGATCGACACGCAGAAGTATTGGCAACGCAAATTCGGACTTACAGATGAGGTGCTTTCTGGTCAATATTGAGACTATCAAGTTTTCTTCTTCCCACTACCCAAGTCATTACCTTCCCCCTTGTGGTTTAAGGGCAGAACTGCACAGTCTGTTCAACATAACTCTTGCACTGACAGCGGTGACTGGGACTCTCACATGCCTCTTCTGAAAACCTCCCTTCCATCACATCTAAAGTTAGCTGCTTTTTGCGTTTTCACTTCAGGAGATCTATTTACCACCAAGTCAGCAGTGGCTAGACAGTTGCTGTCACTAGTCTTACAAGTCTCCATCCACTTCTGAAGCTCTCCCATTTCAAATTAGCAGCACCTGAAATCTCCCACAAAATCTGGTTTCTCACATACTATCTCAAAAATCCAAGAGATAAATGCTGAAGACCCATTTTCTGCCCTGCAGGCCTCTATTGCTATTTCTACGCCTCAGTTAAGCATTAAAAACTGTAACTTGCATAAAGCAACTCAGATTAAGAAGTATTATATGGAAACCCAACTGTAGCATATAATTAACCTTGAAAATATCATTTAAGTGGTTACACATTAAACAGCTCTTCCAAGCTACTGAAAAAGGCAGAGGTTCAAGAAGCTCACAGATTGGCCACTAATTCCAACCAATAACACAAAAAAGCTTCAGCACCTTCTTACAAATTTAAGTCACTCCAAAAGCTTGTGCACCAAAAGAGGATTTATCAACTTACGAGATGTGTTGAGAGGAAGTATGACAGATAGCACAGGGGAATGGAGTTAGACACGGCATTCAAGAGAAGTTTTCTAAACCCAGGTGGCATCCTTCCTGCATGATTATACTACATTGTGACCAGCAGCTATTGAAGGGGTGTGGAAAAAACACCTAAAACAATACAGACTATTTGTTAAGGCACCTTAAAAACTCTTCCAAGATTACCTTAATCCACTGTATTTTTTAGTTTCTAGTTTACAAATTGGTACACAAATATCTGCTAGGACATCCAGTATCTTAAAGAGCAGACATCACACCCCACAGCCAGATGCATGCTTTGTAATGTCATGCCTCAATTATCAAAAAGGAAGCCTTTATTCTTCACTGAATGTTTCACAGCTAAGAAAACTGTTGACATTATTGCAGAATTTAAAAAAAAATTATAAACACAACAGACCTCTAGCTACAATTCTGGTTTCAGTAACTTGCACCATCTCATAATCTGCATGTCTGCTTTTCAAATATGCCACACGTGAAGAAACATGGTCCACAGTTCAGATAGAGGAAGATATTTCAGGGACTCTCAAGAAACTATGACACAGCTATTTTCAATTCCTGAGCAACAAAATACCTTAAACAGAATAAATTTTCCCACTCTGTTAATTACTAGAAACCAGGAGAGGGTTACTCCCAGTTTCAAAATTGCCTGATTATCCAGTGCAATTCAATCTATGTCTGCAGAATAGTCTCTATGGTTGCAATAGTAGTTCCTTTCTTCATTGGGGAATGAAATTGGTTCACGTGCTTTGAATAACCTAATCACTGCTGCCAATACAGTAACAAATTAAGGGGGGAAAAACCCTGCCCTATGAGCTAGAAAAATGTTTACAGATCACACTGTTGGAGCAGGAAGCCTTCTGCAGCTATTTTAGAGAATCAGGCAGAACATAAAGCAAAATCAAGTATCTATACGTAGAGTAAAACTGCTCATAACAATAATTAGGTTAGTAAGATACCTTTACTCAACCCTATGATGAAATCTTTAAGAAGGCTTGGGGAAAAATGAAGCCCCAAACACCTAATGCTGAAACATTGGATAGATAAACAAAGAGTATAAGAGACATTCACAACACAGTGTAATCATTATAAAAAAAATAAGGCATCAAATCAGTCAGAAATATTAGATAAAAATTACTGCCATACTAATGACATAAGTACTTATACATTAAAAACAAGCCGTGAAATTAAAGGTTTCCTAGTCTTCATTTTTTTATTTAATGAAGAAGATAGCAAAAACAACCCTAAAATTTGTTAGCACTAGCTACCCAAATGCAAGATAAATTTTAATATTAAATACACACACATATTTGTTCTGATATAAAAATGAACCAAGTGTACTAGCACAGTTGCTAAAACTGTCAGAATAAACTAAGTGGACCCTAATTCAAAACAAGTATTACAGAATTAACACACATCTATCTCAGGCAATCCACTAAACACAATTCAACAAAAAGGCCCTGGAAAATGATGGTGCTAAAACCTTACTCTTTACATCAGCAATCTTACAATAAACAGGCCCTGCACACATACCGTCAGGGGTTTTTGGATACATTTCTTCCCTTAATTTCCAATAGCAGCAGCAGCAGCATCACTCATTCTTCTGCTTTTTTCCTCCTAAAATACATCCCCCAAGAGTCCTTTCAATGCAATTTTATCAGCATTTCTGAGAGGTCTCTCAGCCACATCCCTTACGCATAAGAGGCGGCAGGAATCTCTGCATTTGTACAATCTATGGCTGCAAAGGAGGGTGGTTGGCAAAGCAACTGTATCATAACCAGAATGCTGAGTTCTATTATCTACTGCACCACACGTACACACACACTGCATCAATGGCCTCAATTCACAGCAGCAATCATGATGATATAAAATCTATAGAAAAAGCATGCATTACTCACTGGGGTTTATTCTTTAGCTTCTTCAGCATGTAATTCTTTACACTTTACAACGTAGTAACTATGAAATGAAACGCTTTCCCCCTTTTTCTCATGGATGCCTCTGTTTGAATACCATTAGATACCAAGGACAATAGCCAGGATCAGCTCCAACATTAAGAGCAAATATTTAATGGAAGACTGGTTACCCCCGTCTCTCCCTTTCGCATCTCTGCCTCATGTATCCAGGCACGGGTGGTACTGGCTCCCTTGAGAGGCTGTAGCTAGCAGCTGAGGCACAAACTAAAACATGGCATGGATGTCAAGGAGCTGATGTCACAAAACCCAAGTATTTCTCTGCGAAACCCAGTAATTTCATTAGGAAAGTCCTCCAAATCAATCTGAATTGTTCAGCTGAACATGCTTCATTATACAATGCACTGCAGCAGCAGGAGTGATATATATCAGAGCGAGATCCATCAGCATAAATAAACTGAGACTACAATAACTAAGTTCTGAACTGCCAATCAGAGCCCATGCTTTGTATCAGGCTATCAGGAAGGCATTGCTTATGAGCATGGAAAGGACATAAAAACCTAAACACTTCTAAAAGCCTTAGAATCAATCCCAAAAGAGCAGCTAATATACTAAAAACGTTAAAGTATTTTTAAATGCAAAAGACCCGTCTAGAACTTTGCCTTCTTTATCAGGACACACTGTGATCAAGTACCACCTCCAGTCCAGCAGATGCTACAAATACCCAGGAGAGGTCACATTCAGTGTCTGAGGAAATATGCAAGGTAGTCAGGAAATCCTGCCACCTCACCCACAGGGATGGGTTAAGTGGCTGGCTGAAGGGAAAAGGTACTATTCCTACAACAGACACCATACCTTTAGACTGGGAGCTAGGACTGGCATGAAAAATAAAAACAGCACCAAAATTCAGGAGCAAAAGAATACAGAGACAACATGGATTCATATACTGGACACTCCACATTCAATGTTGCAGACAGCATCTCATCAATATAAGATGAGTTTTTCAAGCACAAAAAGAACTGTTCTTAAGGCATTCAAATAGAATTGCAATATTAGTTACATAGATTAATTCTGTTAAAGGATTACATGCATTTATTTCAAGCTTTGCTAGCTGGTACAATCTCAAAATCACATCCATTTCATGAAAGCCCAGGCCAGCTAGCAACTGTACAATTAGATTTCAACATAGATGTGGAACATTCTGTATGTATTTCTGCACTCCACTTTCAAAGCATTGTTGTTCTGAAGGAACTGGAAAGAAAGCCCCACAACTCCACGGAAGTTCACCACAAAATATATTTGTAACTCAGAAGATCATATACTATTTGAAATAATCACTCCATGACCTAATAAGAACAAGTGATACACTGCAAGCAAAACTGCTTATCAATTGGAAAGGACTGTTGAAAAATCCCATTTCAAACTGGCTGCGGTTCCATTACAAACCAGAAGTCCACACTTCGAGATTGCTGATTTAAGAAGCCCATTTTGGGCAGGCCACCTAGTTAACTGCATATCTGCCTCTGGAAATTACCCAAGGCAAGCTCGTCAGCTCCTTTACACATAAACACAATGCTGTCAAAAGGAACATAAGAACATTCTCATTTTTTAACAGAGATTTCCTATGAACTTAACTATGGTGATAAAACCTCAAATAATTTGAAACATACTAAATATTTTCTGAGCAAGTAACAGTATTTTAGTCCTGTCAAAATAATGCTTTAAATAAACTGTATCACCAATCTCAATAATATTTTCACACAGCCTGAACGCAATGCAGATGTTTGTTGTATGCTTCTAGGTAACAAGCAATACCACTGAATTCATCACTTTATGTTAAATTAACACCAATACAATTTAATATGCCTGTTGTAAACCAATTTGTAAGTAGTTACAACTACGCCACACCACAGGATTTCCCCATAGGCCCCATGGATGCAGCGGTAACATGCACTGAATTTATTCATTAAATTATGAGAAACCTGACCACAAATCATTCACCAAGCACATCCTACAAAACAGGCTTTTTAAGCCACCAAAGTGTGATTCAACATGACCTGTGAAACTACACAGGGAGAAATGCCCCACAGACAGAAAAGTCAGGTCACCTGAGCCACACTAATCTGTGTGGACCTGTAGTTCATCTTGTGGCTTTAGATAACTAACACCCCAAAAAATTAACATACACTTCGTACTAAAACATCTACACTTTTAATGAGATCATTAAATTGCAGTGAACTTTATAATGCCCCATTACTTGCACAGATACCCTTTGGAGCAACAGTTTATTCTCTCCTCCACTTAGCTGACATTTCTTGACAGTATTTCACATTTGTTTGCTCCATGTTATCACAAATAAGTATATTTGGGACTAGCAACAGTCTAGGTTGGTACAACACAAGCATTTCCTCCTTCCCCCTTTAAACAGCTACAGGAACAGAAGCAAAAATGGAGGCAACTAGCTCTTCCAAGTTCTTAGTCTGGGAACACAGAGCACAGATAAGCTCACTGCCTACCTACAGTTTTCAGACAACAAATTAGAAGAAAACATGGCATGTTGTGGAACAGCCCCAAATATTACAGTGATGGCAGACTTGGTTGCCCCATTCTTAGTAATACAATTAAGGGGGGAGGCACTCCAAAGTTAAACACTGATAAAAATTCACTGCAAGACAGCTGTTTCACTGAACACAGCCTGAAAACTTATGAGGGGAGTATAAACACTTCCATTGAGCTTTGGTGTCAAATTCTGCCCTGGAAGAGCACGAAAGCGTTCTAAGGCTAGCTGATTCCTAAATTCAGCACTAATTCTCATAAAAGTCAAAAGCATATAAGACATCAAACTACCCAAGCATCCCAAAACATCATCACCAAAATAAGATCCATATCAATCATGTATCCTTCCTCTGGAGAATCATCTACTTTTCACAAGATTTTTTTTAGAGATTAATAACCTTTCCATAAAAAAAAGGCTGTATCACTCTCCTCAATACACATTCCATTTCCCTGCAAGAAATCAAAAGAAGCACAACAGAAAAGGACCACATTCAAATGTGCATCTAAAATCCTGATGTCTCTCCTTCTAATACACCAGCTACTGGAAACCAATATTAATCCTCAAAAACATTAAACCAGCACTATAATGTTGAGAAAACAAACATTTTACATTCTATTAAGAAACCACAAAAATGATATATTCAAAGGTTTTTGTAATTTACTGTTACATTTCTTTATACAACTGAAAAATATTAAACTAGAGCTTGGTAACATTTTAGTACTCACTGTCTTCTCCTGGACAAGGCATGCCAGGTTTCTCTGGAATACTTGGGAAAACTGAAACAAAAAAATAAGATTTTTAAGTTACTGTATTCTCAGTAATACTTCTTCCTTGATTCTTAAATATATTTACACAAAGATGGTTTCTGGAAGCCTTTAAACTATTTTTCATGAGAAATGACAATCAAAATTTAGTCCGATACTGGCAAGATCTTGTGCTTGACTACAGCAATACCAAACCTGCGCAGTTTAGAACCCCAGCTTGCCTCAATGCCTACTGAAAAGTTTCAGCTTTGGTCTCCACACACAAAAGAACATTTCCTTCTTACAGCATTAAACTCCAGGGCACCAGCTACATTAAGAACATATTCAACAGGCAAAAGAGTTGTCCAATGTCATATTGAACAAGCATTTGTAATTACCAACAAATGCATACAGGTTCTTGAACTGTGCAATACTTACCATGAATAATCAGCCCTTCATCTCTGTTCTGACAATACAAACGGAAGGCTTCTTCCAGCTCCATCTGAGATGAGATGGTACATGGGTCACCTGAAAAAAAAAAAGCAGAGACAAATTTATGACTGAAGAATTAAGTAGAGAATTTCAGTTAGTAAGAAACACATCAACCTCCAGGATTGCTCTTCTAGCATTCATTTGCTATAAAGCCAGTAAATTTGATCAAAGCCAAAAATATATCAACACAGGTTTTTTCCCCTTCTACTTTTATGGGAACTGTGTGGCTAGAAATATACTGCGTTGATTTGGAAGGAGACAAAACAGAAAAGGGAATAGGCATGCTTAAAGATCTTTAACAAACAGCACACACACAAAAAAAAAAATGGCAAAAATCTCTTCCTGATAACCAGAAATCTTTGGTTTAATTCAAAAGTTAATTTACCCTTTGACTACAGAACCATGAAGTTCGAGGTACACAGAGATTCTAGTTCAGCCATTTGCCAGACTGAAAGAAAGCAATCTATGATCAACAAGTATAAAAAAAGAAAAACAAAAAAAAAACAACAGGTGAAAGTTATAGATGAGACACAAATATGCCAACACTTACATAGAGAGATAATTACTCTTAAATCACACATTACCAAAGCCTGTATGTCAGAAGATGACCTTTTCAAGGCATAAATCCTGATCAGTTTAAGTGAGGACATCTGAACTGCAAGATAATACTTCTCTGGTAGGCAGAAATACTGTTTTAGCAGCCCATGATAGACTTCAGATCAGCAGTCTCCAAACTTTTTAGGCAGCACACCCCATTATTATATTTTTAGAGCACAGATCCTTACTATGCAAATTACGTGCATTATGAAAAAAATACACAAATATAGAAATCTTTAAAGGAATAAATATTAAAATTATTTTTCAATGGCACAAAGATGTACCTCAAAATATTAAATATAAAAATATTTTTAAGAGCCATGTGATTAAACCTGCTTCATAACTTTTGACAATCCAGGTTTAACATCCTGATATAATGAGTCAAAGGTCTAGTTCTAAGCTCAGTTTGTTTCAATTTTAATGGTGTCACAACTAAAGAAAAAAAAGATACCATAAAAACAGACAGAGCAGAATGGAAGAAGTGCATCCTTGGTTGTGCTTACCACATCATAATACTCATTATTTAATCCCAACCACCATTTATGCAAAGACTTTGTTGTCATTCAGTAAGCAAATTTTCACCTTCCCTGATATCAGTCAGCTGCTCCTGCATTACCTTTTATCTCAACACACACTTAAAGTGAGGTTCATCATTAAAATAGTGGATTAAAATACGTATTTCAAATACTTAATAATTTTGAATCTTCATTATTGACTTCTTGCCACACCCAATTAGATGGCCATTGCTTTCTGCCTGTCCTGTGGCTGAGAGAGTTCATGCTTCCAAGTAGGAAGGAGAAATCTCAGCTCCACCATTTTCTTGTTGTCTGCCTTGTGCTCATGTTATTAGTGTTAACTTGCAAGGGTTATTTTGGTTAAAACTAGGTAAGTAATCCACAAATCCACTTACTGCTGTACGTCACAATACACAGAAAGCGAGCAAATAAGCAAGGGGTCACTCTAAATCCCAGCAGCTTTGTGGAATACCCACCCTTTCTGCAGCATACCCTGCTCACCAAACGAAATAAAGATTAATTTTTTATTCCTTTTTTTTTTATTTAAAGGCAAATTGCTGACAGGGTAAAATTAAAGTGGTGTGGCCAAGAATTTGAAGTTAGGAATTTTGACGGGCAGAGCATTAGGCTGATGAAAATCTGAAATTAAAACTCTGCATTCAGTATAGGAATCTGGAATAATAAAATATTAAAGTTTTACATAGCCTTTACTTCTACAAAAGTGAATTTAAGTGCTCCAGTCATTATCCATGTTTTGAGGCTCATTTCTCCAAACTCCCTGCTTTATAAGACATACGCTGGTAGTTAGAAACAAAAAGTAATGCCATAATGCCAAAATATGAAACTTGTTTACACAGGTTTCTTCAATGCCCCATCCTAGTACCACAATGAGCAATAAACCAAAGAATGCTTCAGTAGTATTTCAGTAAAATACCTTCATCATCAATCCACTTGAGGGTAATAGGCTGCTCCTGATGTAAATTACACATCTCATGTACTTCATCACAAAGTTCATCATAGCTCATTGATGCATCCAAGTTTGTTATCAGGATGTCCCTGCACAGGACAAAAACATAAGCTTTTATCAGAAACCATCTGCATTAGCCTGCATATTCCAGTAATTCCACCTATGGATGCCAAGCTGCAAAGTCATGCTACAGAACCAGCATTCCTCACATGAAACGCCACATAGTACTGTCAAAGCAGGACAAAGATTAAAAAAAATAAAATGCAAAAAAGATTTTGCAAAACAAAACCTGAGAATGCAAACTAGACCTTCTATTTTCTAAATATTTTTCAAATGACAGTCTCAAGAAAACTAACTGATTAAACAAGTGCAGGAAGAAAGAGAAGATGTACTTAAGTCATCTCCCCCATGAAGACAGGCTGAGAAAGTTAGAGCTGTTCAGTCTGGAGAAGAGAAGCTATGCAGAGACCTCAGAGCAGCTTCCAGTATCTGAAGGGCACCTTCAAGGACGCTGGAGAAGGGACTCTTCATCAGGGTCTGTAGCAAAAGGACAAGGGGTAATGGGTTCAGATTCAAACAGGGGAAGCCCAGGTTAGATGTTCTTTACTGTGAGGGTGGTGAAGTGCTGGCACAGGCTGCCCAAACAAGTTGTGAATGCTCCATCCCTGGCACTGTTCAAGGCCAGGTTGGACAGAGCCTTAGGCAACATGGTCTAGTGTGAGGTGCCCCTGCCCATGTCAGGGAGGGGTGGAACTGGATGATCTTAGATCCTTTCCAACCCAAACCAGTCTATCATTCTACCTCAGTGCTTTCAAAACCTCCTATGGGATAATCAGGAAATAGTTTTGTAGTTAGTAGTTACAGGCATATGTAATTCTTCCCCTTTGTTTAATACAGTAAGTATCTCAGAAGATCCCCATCAAGACTGAGATAATTTTTTCCTTTTCAGACTGTGTGACAAGTCATTTTAGAATATGCACGATATTACATACTTTACCTACTTCTGTTTTTCAACCAGAAGCCTAAAGTTGCTACACTGAACTGAGGATCTTTGGCTCTACAACTTACATTTTAAATGATATGCACAAAAACTTTGCATTTTGTCTTTGCTGAGAAAAATCATAAGAAACAAAGCTCTAACACAATCATCTAAGAACTATTCTGGGGTTCAAACTCAGATTAAAAGCACTTCTACCTTTTCAAGTATATCTTTAATCTACAATTTGTAAACTTCTCAAAGAACAGCAATTTAATTCTGCATAATAATAATGGAAAAAGAAATATGTATGCTAACTGCCAACTTGCATCTGCATTACTGTACAATAGTGAGAGCCGTCAGCTGAGGTTACTATACCCTCCATCAAAAGAGTCATATTTTAAGCACTTATAAGAGATCAAACCAGTTCTCAAAGTAGTGTTTGAGACCTGGTGCAGTGCCTCATGCCAAGAGAAGGTCACTAACAAATGCAGCTCATTAACTCATGCACTGCCACCTCTAAACTAGTCACAAAACCAAGCAGCTATAGCTCTGTGGTAGTTCTGGACAATCATGCTTTCTCAAGTACCTAAATACTACTCAAACATTAAAATATGCAGTAAGACAATATTCTACTATGCACACTACAAATACCAATCGGCTTTTCCAAATACAAATAATTATATTTACTCAAACTGTAATCTCCATGATGATCATGTGCCTTTGAGATGCACCGTGTTTAACCTTAATGCCTGTATAGCCACATTAGGCAATCAGGGAACAGATAAATCAAAATCATTTGTTACTTAACACTACAGAATCTCACAGGACACTTTTTTGACAGGTATCTGAAACTAGATGCTACAGAGTAATCTGAAGAACTAATGCCGATCAAGTTATGGACAAGCAGTTATAGCAGGAGAGGTTAATTGTGTGAAACTGGTTAAATGTGTTACCATTTAGAACCAAGGTAACAGAGCAAACCATACTGCATCAGTACTCTACACTTAAAGGAAGTGATTTCAAGTAACCAGGTATAAATTAGATAAACTAAACTGAAATAATGAAGTTAGAATTACACAAGTTTACTTTATTTTGCAATCTACTTAGGCAATTATTTATACTATGCTATGTGAAGAATTCTGTCACACCCAGAAACATGAATACCTAAGATACTAGGACTCCTGATAGATTCAACATCCACACTGCTATAGACCTTCCTCATGCTTACGTTGTTAACCAGGATTTCAAAATCGTATATTCTACTATTACTTTAATATTTTAGCAGCTACCTGAAAGAGTAGCTTAATTCTGAAGTTGTCAAGCATCAATGATTTCCTGCAGTTTGCCAAATTTGTTCAAGAGATGAGTATAGTAATTTAATGGAGATATTAAGATAATCTGTTATACAGGCTATAATACCAAAAATCATCAGCTCTTACTCACAGAATTTGATCAGTAGAACAAAACCCAGAATTTAATGAGTTGGAACTCTTGTTTTGTAAATTGCCATATTACAGACTTCACAGCTAATGGAAATTACTAAACATAGTGTTGGAGGAAAAACTACATTAGTAGTTTATTGTAGAACATTATAATAATTGCACATGAATTCTAATAATGACAAGTATTATCACCTCCTCAATTTTTGCACAGACAAGTTCTAAAGATAGAATGATAGAATGGTTTGAGCTCAAAAGGACCTTAAGATCACCTAGTTCTAACCCCCCTGACATGGGCAGGGGCACCTCACACTAGACCATGTTGCCTAAGGCTCTGTCCAACCTGGCCTTGAACAGTGCCAGGGATGGAGCATTCACAACTTCTTTGGGCAGCCTGTGCCAACACTTCACCCTCACAGTAAAGAACTTCTTTCTTATATCTAACCTGGGCTTCCCTTGTTTGAATCTGAACCCATTACCCCTTGTCCTTTTGCTACAGACCCTGATGAAGAGTCCCTTCTCGAGCATCCTTGAAGGTGCCCTTCAGATACTGGAAGCTGCTCTGAGGTCTCTGCATAGCTTCTCTTCTCCAGGCTGAGAACCTGCCCCAACTTTCTCAGTCTGTCTTCATACAGGAGGTGCTTCGGCCCCCTATCACCCTTGTGGCCTCCTATGGACTTGTTCCAACAGCACCACATCCTTCTTACGTTGAGGACAACCAGAATCGCACACAGTGCTTCAAGTGGGGTCTCACTAGAGCAGAGTAGAGGGCAGGATCGCATCCTTTGACCTGCCAGTCACATTCCTCTTGATGCAGCATAGTATATGGTTGGCATCCCAGGCTGTGACCTACTCCCTTCACTTTAGAGCAACACTACCTGGCAGCAAGCTATCTCAAATTGTTCACACAAAGTTCTACTTATGTTTATAGCACCTTCCCTTACAGGGCTCAGTCCCTAATGCTGTCTCAGAGAAGCATGTATAATCATGCCCCCCAGAGAAATGCATCACTTAAGTATTTAAAGTTCAGATGTTCTTTTTAACAGTATGACATGATTCAGATGTGTAGGATAAAACTAGAGCAGAAAATTATTCTTAGTAATAGCAAATATATGGTAAGAGTCTTTCAGACAGATTTCATAGGACAGTTTACTTGTGATCTAAGCAAAATTCCCTCATTCCTCATATTTAAAAAAGTAATACCAATAATAATTCCTTCTAAAATTTCTCCAAGACAAACAAAAGAGGACAAAATCAATGGCACCCACTTACAATGTCAAGACTTACATGTTTCTCCACAAAGAATCACCTAATTTTGCGAGGCAGAAACTGCTGTATATTAAAATCATATCAAAAAAGCCCACTAGAAAAGGGCTCATACTAAACATCACATTTCATCCCAAGGAGTACAGTCACAAACTGACAACTCTAAGTGGAAACCTATGCTTCATTGTCTCCTGCTAATTCTGGCAGTGACTTTTAAGATTTATCCCATCTTTATTATAAAGGAGATATGACAAAATACAGTAACTGCATCTAAATGCAAGAAATGGGTCTATACCTGCCCGTGATCATGAAATACAAATCAATAATCCATCAACCCAGAATAACAATGTCAGCTTCGCACATTTTCTCCCCTCCTTTGACAGAAGAATAAATAACCAACTCTCTTCCACAGTCACCATGCTGCACGAGGCTGCATGGTATTTTATTAGCCCAGAAGTTTACCCACCTGATCTGACATAAACTACAAATCCATCGATGCCATGATTACTGTATCACTAGATCAGACTATGAACTTCATGCTTCAAAATTAGACGGGACACAATACAGAGGAGAGAGCATGTCGACTTACCCACTATAGTGTGTTTTCACTCTGATGAATTCTTTGTTCAAATACATTTTTGAGCCCATTCTGCTAGGCATGTCTGTATTTAGTGGTCTAAATGAAGTTATATAGAAATATGTTCGCTCAAGACATACAGCTCATTTAATTCTCAAGTGAACAGCTTCACATGCAAAATGTGTGCTTCTTCTCCAGATGATTTTCAATCCAGCTGCACAGAAAGCAAACCAGTAGAAATGAATATACAGACACTACTGAACAAATGAGTTCTCAAATTTCATAAACACAGCTCTACACAGAACAGTGTGAAACTGAAAGAAAAATATACAAGACCATTAACCTGCATAGAAATTAAATTAGTTAAAAATATCCTGTACAATTGAGTTTTACAGGAATAGCCCCAGCATTCAAGAATTTTTTTTTAATAAAACACCCAACAGTTCCTTCTGGGTTAAAAATATCCCGAGAAAATCTTTACTTTTTCATCAACACAGTTTCTTGCTTTTTTCTTTCAGAATAGAGTACGTTAATGCAGAAAAGTTTTTATATAAATGGAAGACTGCTATCGGGTGATGTTGGCTACAAATTCACCCAAGAAAATCCGAACTCCAAGGGACAATTTAAACTGCTGTTATGACTGAAGACTGACAAATGCCCTGTTTATAGAAAATTACCTCCACTTTTCCATATACTCATCACATACACACAGAGCGCTCCAGCCCCGCTGCCTGGCGTAGCGGAGCCACAGGTACCAGGAGACTGCAGAATTCCGCTTCCAGCCCTCTCCTCTCCCGCAGGATCCGAAGGAACCCTCCAGTCCCCCACGCCCGACTCCGGGGTCCCCTCAGAGCCAGCCGAGCCCGAGCCTGCCGCGACAGGGACTGAACACAACACGAGGCTTCAACCCTACAAGACCTCCGGGGCCGCTCCTCCCTACCTGCTCCGGCAGAGAGATGCCACGCCAAAGGCCGGGGCCCGCGTCTCAGCGGTGCCGGGCTGCACCTTCCACTGCCCGAAGTTGCTCAAAGTCCCACGAAGAAGTTTATGAACGGACTTTGACTCCCCGCCGGTGGGTCCCCGCGGAAGAACAGCGGCGGCCTGCAGCAGGGAAAGCGGTAACACAGAAGCCAGCAAAGCCCCCTTAGCCGAGCTCCCTTCAGCCACCGCCCGCTTCAGCGCCGCGCTCGCTCCAGCAACCCTAGCAACGGCGCCACCGTGCCGAAGATGGCGGACTGAGAAGGTTAGCGCCCACAGCCAATAGAACCACACCTACACTACCTGCCAGCCAATAGCAAGCTCCAACACACCTGGAGCCAATAACCCGAAAGATCCCGCACACTCACTACCAATCCTAGGCCGGGAATCTTTACCTGTGCAGTAGCAGTATTTCAGCCAATTACAAGCCTGCTAGGAAGCAGCAGGGAAACACTTGCAGCCAATCGGAGTAGCCAGTGGCCGGCGCGGGGCTCCCGTGAGGGTGGCGGGTGAGGCCAAGTGTCCGGGTTGCGAACGCCTCAGGCCTCGGCCCGCGTGTGGCCGGACCCTGCCGTGCCCGAGACATGGCATCGCTGTGTGGGAAGGAGGACCCAAGCCTGGCAGAGGCGGGTGCCACCGTTACCGCTCCGTGGGGACAGGGGATTGCGCCTCCGCTCTCCCCGGAGCCTTTTGAGGTAGCGAGCTGTCTCGCCTGCCGCGGGCGCTTGGCCTCGGAGGAAGGCGAAGGGGAGCTTGGCTGGGAACCGTGGGGCCGTCTCAGGGCCGGGGCGGTGCTGAGGCGAGGGGCAGAAGTGGCGGCCACCGCCCCGGAGTCCTGAGGGAAGGCGGCCTTTCTGAGGTGCTCCGCTGGCTCAGCTCTCGTTCTCACTCTGAAAAAAACTTTAACAGCAATGGAAAGTCCCTTCTCTCCGCTTCCCTCAGAGGGGTGTCCTGCCAGGGCACGCACTGAGCCGGCTGCCTCACAAAAGCTGCCTGGGAAAACCAGCTTCCTCAGGCAGGTAACATCCCGCGAGTGTAAGCAGAGCACCCCACCTGGAGATGATTCATTCAAAACTGTTAGGGGAATAAAATAACAAAACCAAGCAGTATGAGACCTCTGAGTGGTCAGACCAGAGGGGAAAGAGGAAGAACAGATAGTTTTGTATTAGTGTTTATGATTTAACCATTCCATGAGAGCCAGTCTGTGAAACGGTTAACACCATTACCTCTGTGAAGTTGTCTCCTAATGATACTTTGATCTTCTATTTCAATCTCTGAATAAGCTGTGGCCAAGGCAAAGACTCTCCTTTGTATAGGAGGTCAGAGTTCTGCCTGCTCTTCAGCTGAAGCGTGGGATAGTTAACCCAGAGTCCTCTGGCGGAAATGATGCTTGCGCTAGCCAAACAGCTGGTTTCCTGGTGTGTTTTAAAACGATTTTCCAAGCAAATGAGCTATCCTGGCCAAAGATTTACTTTGGGGCTGTTGTTAATCTGTTTGTATCCACCACTGTGCAACAGTAACCCACCGAATTTGAAAAATAAACCAAACCGGGCTGTCCAAACTGTAATATAGTTTTGAAGTAGAGCATTCATAACCTGTATTTTGGAAATGGTGAAAAAACATATAAATCCTTAGACTCCTGCTACGACCTTTGTACACTTACATCAAACTCTTTTTAGGCACCATTTAGCACTTTCACAAGATCTTCATGGGTGTTTGTGGGTGTGTCTGTGTTGGTGAGTTTGCACCAATATAGTTCTGAACTTTCCTTTGGTGTTTCTACAATGTGTCAAAATACAAATATATAATAGTTAACTAGTTAAAGCAAAGTGGCAAAACTCGTTCCTGTTAGTCTAAATGTTTTCTCTGACACCTAGAAAATGCACCAAACAGTTTCATTTATCAGTCTTTAATCTGAATTATTTGTTTATACACTGCTAATTTTATTTTAGTGAGAACTGTCAATACGGTTTCAAAAACGGCCCTTAAATCTTCATCTGTTACAAATTTCCTCTGCTTAAAATGGAGAAAATTATGTAATGTATGTCTATGAACACAATTCTGTCAGGGGAAGCTGGGCTTTGATGTCCTGTCACACCAGTCAGATGGCTGCAGCTTCTTGAGTTGTTGAATTGGGAGATAAAAGGTAGTGAGTTCTTCAGACCTGTGATTTGGGGTGTTGTGTGGTTTACTGTTGTTATTTTTTCCTAGCCAACCTACTAAAGACAAAAAGATTGGGTACATTTTCAGTGCTTCTAGAAAAATCTCAACAATAATATTTTTATGTCTTTCAGAGAGATTGTGTAGTTGATCACTTAGTACTAATGCTGTTATTTTAGAAGTTTTACTTTGAGTTAGTTTGTATTTTCTTATATTACAAGATTGTTCAGTTTCTCAGTAGATGCTTCCCACTTCTGCGCAGATGGCATTTTTTGGAGAGGATGTCAGCTTTGCTCTGTGCATTAGCTGACAAGGTTGCAACTGGCTTTAAAATGCAACATACTGTATGATCATTGCTTCTGGCATATTGGTTTTGAAACACAATCGACTTATTTTGTCCTAGAGCTGTAAATCCTGAGTTATTCCTGAGCTTTTTCTTCTTTTTTTTTTTTTTTCAGATGGCAGATTATTGCACTTTTATCTCCTGCTGAAACATCCTCAGCTTAATGAAAAAGTGAGATATTGCTGTCTACTACACCTAGATTTGACAGCTCCTATAGGTAATTTATTTTATTCCAGCTTTAAAGTGGGTAAGTTTTGCATCTAAAATTTTATTCTTTTCTACATTGTTTTCTCCCAATATCAGATCTTTTACTCTGAAGAGGAGATTATGAACTTATCTGTTTGAGATAGAAGGCTTCAAAAATGCTTTTTCCTCAAGTATTTCAGTTCTGTTTTGAAAATAAGTCCTACCACATCCAGCGCAACAGAAAGCGAGTTTCCTGTTTTCATTCCTTTCTTTATATGATGACCTTTGGCAAATCACAAATCTCTGTCACATGGCCTAAAAGGATTTTTTTTAGGTGATGGGATAATAGTTATTTTCTTACCAGTATTTGTAAGAAAGAAGAGCTCTCTCCTGCTGGACACAGCCATATGGATTTTCTTTCCTATTTAGTTTTATTCCAAAGTCACTGTGGCTTATTAGCAACCAGGATCAATAGCAGCCCATGCTGACAAGGAGCTACTGCAGTCTAGTGGAAGAAGATAGGATGATAGAGTTGGGGCTGTTCAGCCTGGAGAAGAGAAGGCTGCATGGAGACCTCATAGCAGCCTTCCA
>JASSUY010003240.1:7569-21804 GCA_032466535.1 Forpus xanthops | reverse complement strand
CCCGAAGTTGGGGGGAAGAAGGTTGGGAGGAGTGGGCAGGCAGATTGATTTACGCCTGAAACCACGACACATAAGTGCCTACATTAACTTTTTCTTAAGCTTATAGCAAAATCTTATTAGCCTTTATATACCTACTAAAGTAGAAATCTCTCATGTTTACATGCTAAGTGTAGAAGAAATGCATCCTTAAATGCTGTTGAAATCTCAGTGTTTATATTGTTCAAGTTTGATTTGCAAAAGGAGCTCTGTCTCACCCACACATGCAGTCCATGTGGCTGCTGTGTGCAAGTGGGATCCTTGGACTGTGGCACCTGTTGGGCAATTATCTTCCTTCTTCCCTCCATCCTTCCTTCTTTCCCTCCCTCCATCATTCTCTCCCTCTTCCCTAGCTACCCATGGAAGCTGTGGGCTGCCATTCAGGACCAGACTGCCCTGCTTCCTTTGTCATTTATTTTGTCTTTTAGTCTTCCTCTGTTTCATTCATGAAGATCAGTGATGAGTGCTTCAGGGGTCCTTAACTGGGACTGATACTGTTTAATATCTTCATCAATGACATAGACAGTGGGATTGAGTTGTGGATTATGTACCTGAGGAGAGGAATGTCATTCACAAGGACCTGGAAAAGTTTGAGAAGTGGGTCCATGTGAACCTCATGAGGTTCAACAAGACCAAGTGAAAGGATCTCCACCTGGGCTGGGGCAACCACTGGTATCAGTGCAGACTGGGGGATGAAGGCATTGTGAGAAGCCCTATGGAGAAAGGACTTGGGGTACTGGTGTATGAAAAGCTGGACGTGAGCCTGCAGTGTGAACTCAAAGCCTAGAAAGTCAACCTTATCCTGGGCTGCACCCAAGTAAATGTAACCCTCAGGTTGAAGGTGACAATTTTCCCACTCTACTCTCCTGGGACCCCACCTAGGGTACTGCTTCCAGTTCAGGGTCTACCAACATACGAAGGATGTGGACCTGATGGAGCAAGTCCAGAGGAGGGCCACAAAAATTATCAGAGAGCTGGAGCACCTCTCCTATGAGGAAAGGCCGAGAGAGCTGAGGTTGTTCAGTGTGGAGAAGAGAAGGCTCTGGTGAGACCTTATTGTGACCTTTCTGTGCTCAAAGGGCCTTATAGGAAAGAAGGGGTCAGATATTTTTAGCAGGGCCTGTTGGAACAGGACGAGTAATGATTTTAAGATAAAGGAGGGTAGATTTAGGCTAGATCTAAGGAGGCATTTTTTGTGGTGAAGGTGGTGAGACATTGGAACAGATTGCCTAGAGAGGTTGTAGACGCCCCGTCCCTCGAAATATTCAAGGTCAAGTTGGACAGGGCTTTTAGCAAGCTGGTCTAGTTGAAGATGTCCCTGCTCTTTGCAGAGGGGTTGGACTAAATAACTTTTAAAGGTCTTTTCCAACCCAAACTATTCTGTCATTCTTTTGTAAACTAGGAAAAAAATATTAGCTAGCTTAGAGTAGGAGGTGTTGATTAGCATTAAGAAAATTCCTCAATTAAAAAGTAAAAGAGTACATGTATAGGTCAGATGTTACTCTCTTTAGGAGCTGTAAGAAGGTATAGTATAATCCTATTCCATACATATCCCTTTCTCTCTCTCAATTTATGGTGCCAAAATTCTCACCCTTCACTCACTCTTTTAAAAGTAAATACAGCTTTGGTAATGTTTTAAAAAATAAGCATAGCAAATAGTAAATTAAACAGAAAAACACTGAGAAGCAAAAGGAAGAACATCCCTTTGGAGTGCTAATGTGGTTTGCATTCAAAGAGGAAGTAATTTTTGATTAATAAGGAGGTAATGTTTCCCCACAAGGGTGGGTCATAGATGATGAATAAATAATGTAATCATATATTAAATTAACTTTATTTAAAAACCTTATTTGCATGTTACCTTGGAAGAAGCTTGTTGCTGTAGTATTTTGTTTACTGTTATTGTTCTGGGGCAGTTTTGTAATAGAGAAAGGGAGCACTAATAGTATCTGGTCTTTCAACAGAAATGTGTATGTATCGATTATTTCTTTTTATAGCAAATTAATGAGCTTTTCTACATTTCCACGTCAGAATTTCTCCTAGAACAGATTTTCTTATCATAATTGAATGTTTCTAAGATGATGGTATCCCAGAAAATTTTTGTTCTCCATTTCTGTAGAGAAATTCTCTTTATCACTTTGTACCACACCAAAGAGAAGCAATAATGTCCAGTTCCTGACAGACACAGGCCAGGAAAGAAGGTCATGCCATGCCAGTGGAGAGGAGTAGCCTAAGGGCACAGGCTGCACTTACCTTGTCTAGCACAGTGCTCCTCTGGGATTTTGATTAATTACAGCAGCCCATCGACAGAGCCAAGGCTGGGGTGAAGGATCAGTGAGATATAAATGGCCCTGCTCTCTGTTGTGCCTCTGCAGACAGTATTTAGCCTTGAGGCTTTCCATTCACAGAACAGGAATTCAGTGTATTTTGGTAATACAGTAAGTCCTGTTTTTTTTGCCGAATATCCTGTGAAACTGGCACATTCTGTAGCATTTCCAGCAGGAAAGGAAGAGGGTAGTTGTATTTCTATTCTGCTTCTCTGTGCAGCAAGGTAATATAGTGGCATTCTTCTGTGATTTAACTTGACACTTTCACTGTTTTAAAATTGCATAAAATTTTGTAGACTACATCTCCTGTGGACTATATTACATTGTGATACCAAGAAGGGTTCATTGATAAAATTTGAGAAGATTTAAAATGATGCTTTTCCAAAAGAGACCACTGCTTCTGATTAACGTGAACTGATTTGATGGAAGTATTTCTCTAGCTTACTAGCAGGGTACTAGTGCAGTAAATTAAAGACTGAGGTTGCAGGCCCAACAGTAATTGAATTTATTTACTACCTTGTGTTTCTGTTTATGAAGGTGAACAATGGTTTCCATTACAACCTGTTTGTGTAGCAATATAGCACACCTGCTTTGCTAAAGACAGTATCATAAAGTACTCACTTGGATTGTCTTGTCTCTCACTGCAGAGGTCATTGTATCCTCTGCTGTATGAATATAAACAAAAGAGCTAAAACATATAATAAATCTGGTTTCAATAAAGCAATTAAAACTGGCAGTCATGGTAGTTGTGTTCTAGAACAGGGTTTCACCTGATATTTTATAGAAATGCTGAGCAACTTTTAATGATAGATAAACCTGAAATGAACAATAATGTACAATAAACACATCTCTCTGCTTAGAGACAGTCAAAGCCCTTTATGCTCACAGAAAGCCAGGTCTAAATTGCACTGTACAGATCAGTGAAATCTCTGATATTGTACTACACAGTGGAGGAGATAGTATTTGCATTTTAAAATGGAAGGCTTATGTTACTCATACAAGGAGTAAAATGTTAAGCAGTGGAATAAATTTGTGGAGGACTACTGACTGTTTTTTAACAGTGATATTTCATGTGATTTATTTGGAATTTTTGCCAAAGTGATGGTGATGTGTCCTGGTAGACAACTGGACTGAAATGGTATTGAGTTAAAAGGCAAGACAATTTGGCAGAAAATAAACTCCCTTGCATTCCAGCTGATCCTCAGATATTAGAGGGGCTGGGTACCGCTAGGCTTAGATTCTGAGCAATGCTCAATGACCTAATAGTGCACTGCACCTTCAGCCTAATCGTACTCATGATCTAACATGTCCACACTGAAGGATTTGGTTGTGTTCAATGAGAAAGCTATTACAGTGAGAAAACTATTACTTAAAGAGTGCAGCTTGTTCTTAGGGACTGCTAGTGATAAACACACTGCAAAAGGATGTGCAAATAATAGGTTATGCAAACGCACGATAAATTTATGAATAACACAGTCTGGCTTTAAAAGAGAAAAGTAACTCTACATAGAGATTCCTAATTTCCTCAGAGAAGCAGTTGGTACAGTGCAAGTCTTACCCAAAGGCATCCTTATGTGGGGGGAATAAAGATCTAGCCTGTCGTCCGGCAACTCCTGTTGCCCATCGACAGGAGTCAAGGGTAATCTGCTGATGAAATCTTCCTTGACTTGTCCACGATGATGTCTTCCCTAATATTCTCTCTTCCTTGGGCCATTTTATACCAATTTTCACCTTCAAGGTGGAGCTTGAGTGACTCTACTCATACATACCTTTGTTATTATTGGTGTAAAATTCTTTCACTTTGCTTTTAAGGTATATACCACAAAGAATTCAAAAAGCATATCCAAAGAGGGGTGATCTCACTTTGTACGCGGAGGTGTTTTTTGTGTTAAAATGCATTATAATGAAGCAAAGTTTGCACAAAGGATGACATTTTGTCAAAAGATGACAGACTGTTGGCTCAGGGTAGCAAGTATGTGGCTTGTCACTTTTAGTACCACCTGGTTCCCATCTTTGCTGATATTGGGTCTGAGTGTGGCCACAGAATCTCCACTCTGTTTCATCCTCCAATGCTGTCATGGGTACTGCTGTGGAGTGAACTCCCGGCATACCAGGTGTAGCTGCATCGTGCCCTGAAAGTCCATTTTTCCTTTATGTGCGAACAATGCTACCTTTGAAATATAAGTTTAATTTCTAATTATTTCACAAATGGTTCTGAAGGTATTAGTGAAAGAGTCTCATTAGGTGAATTTGTATAGATGAAGAAAATATAATTGATTTTGTGTTAGATGATATATATGATGATATTATTTCAAGCATGAGGGTTTCTATTTTGCATAAAGGAAGTAAACACTGCCCCATTTTACTTGGCCAAAATCATAGCCAGTGACAACTGTGAGGTGGACATACAATGTCTTCTGCTTATCCTGTGAACTAACACTTAACTCTGCAGAGCCCATGCTTACCTCTGGATTGGTACTAATAAGTAAGCAGGCTGCAGGAGTAGAACAGCCATAGTACAAGTGTACTATTTCAGGATGTTGAAGAAGGGTTACAAAAGGAGTGCATTTGAAAGTAAAAGTCCCATTTCTAGGGCCGAGAGTCAACAGATTACTCCATTTGTGGGTGAAACATAGCTAAAGACTACTTTTCTCCTGCTAAAATCAGGTGCTACTTGGAATCAAAATCTGTAAAGTGACTTACTGGGTGAAAGTAAAGGGAAAACATGCGGTAAAGTCAACAGACTATCCTAGAGAGTTCCTGAGGAGCAGAAGTTGGAAGCACTCCCAGTATTTCAGTAATTCATAGTATGGGGAAACATGCATTAATAGCTTTGGGATCTAAACCAGACAATGCATTCCAATAGGTATTTTGCAATATGTGGCCCATGTACCCCCAGTACTCCAATGAATGCCATTATGACAGGCATATTGCAATGGAAATAAGACTGCTTGATTTATAGAAATTGTAGCTTTAATAAAACATTTCTTGCTTTTTCAAGTTCGGATTTAATTAGAAAGAAAAGTGATCTTTGCAATGTAGATACTATCTCCAGCAGTAATTGGAGCTCTATTGTTGAATTTTTGCATCTTACACTGTCTGTGTTTTGACTGCTGGGCAGATATGAATCTACCTGCCTAATGAACTAGAGTAATGACTTTAAGAGTAAACAAAGTTTCATAATATGATCTGTGATTACATAGCGTGGCAGTACGTGGATATCCTGTTCGAAAACATGGTCATGATTGTGTTAGAAGAAGGAACCTAGAAAGGAAACTACTTCAAACGGTGTCTGAATCTAATTTGCACTCTGCTATTAAAAAGATTGCGGTTCTAAAGTAATTTTTTTTAAACTAGCCTTCAAAAGGTTTTGTTGTTATTTTCATAGGGTTAAGGCCATACTGGAAAAAGGGTATTGGATCCTATATGCTTCTCTGAAGCAATTTCTCAACCCTAATTCTTACATTTGAAGAGAATGGCCACAAGTATCATTGTACCTTCCCCTCTTTTTTTACAAAGTACAAAGGGTGACAAGGTCAGAAATCCTAGCTGCGATAGTATCTAAAAATAAACAAAACTCCTGGTAGCACAAGTTCTATCCAATAGCACTAACATCTGTCACAGCAATTCAAAAGCCAAAGTGCCAGCGGTTTGCTGCAGAAGTCAAGAGAAGGTGTACAACCCCAGCAATGTTTATACACACAGAAAGGAATGATACATACATACATATGAAAATAAAACAGTTGTAAATGGTGATATCTAATTTGAGTATATTTGTTTATCTCAATGCAAGATGCATGGTTCAATTTTAGAAATTATTTTCATAAAAGAAATTAAATAAATTATACCCTAGAGCCTATCTGACTTCACTTTCTGTATGTCTCTTCTTAGAAGGACAAACAATATTTTAGAGATTTCTAGATTTACCAGCTGCTGTGTTTTGAGATTCTCTTAAGTACTGCCATTCTCCCTTTCTCCTTCACTCAGTACGTTGTGAATGTTTTAAGGCAAAAATGACTGTTAAACTGATCTTATAATGCACACTCCTGATATCATTTCAGAAAAAAAAAACCCTCTCTCAAATGCTGTCAGTAAAGAAGGTTAGAATAATTCTAAGAATCAAAAGTTGCAAGTAATGAAAGGAACTATTATCATCATAGGCTTAAGTGTGGGACCATTACACATAATTATGGACAAAAGCATATTCTTACTAAGTGCTTTACACCCTCTTTGTCTGAGTACCTGAGGCTTCCTGCAATTAATCATGTTTACTGTGAAACCATGATCAATCATCTTCATGTCATATATAAACAGTGTAGTTATGTAGTTATGTTTCTATAGGAACTAGCCTAATAAACAGTATGTATATAAATATGTTCCATGAGTTAATTCATCTCAAGTGTACACTATAGATCTATTTTTTTAGTGCAAGCTAGGAAGATACAAATTAGTATTGATGATGGCTCAAGTAATATAATTGCATTTTAAATTTCTTTACTGAGAGGATAATCTTCCTACTTGGACTGCTGCTTCTGAAATATGTGTAGCAAACATAAGGACTGCTACATAAATGGCCTTTGTGGCCCATCTAGAATTACTGTCAAATTTAGTCACATCCCTTCCCTTTACAGTGATATCAATGGAAAGAGTGAGAATGATTGTGGCCAGCGTAGATGAGCAGAAATGCTCAAGTATGTCTTCTACCTTGGGAGCAGTTTTGTTGACATTCCTGGTAGTCTGATTAAATGACAGATGGAGGAATCATCTGTAAGGCTTTGCACCTAAAACTGCAACTGTATTGATGTAAGATCTTATGAATGAGTGATCCCATAGTCTGACTGAAGAAAAGCTATTCCTGCATTTTGAGGATAGTGCAACACCCAAGTGAATGGATTGATAGTACTGTATTTCAGAACAGCCACTGATTCAGTAAATAAGTTGCTTCTTGGAGACATGCTAGACTTCAAGCCTTCTATTCACCTGATTTGGGGCAAATTTAGATTTTGAGCTGAGGCTTTCTATTATCCTAACAATAAAAGTAGACATTTGTTCTTTCTTTCTGGCTGGTATTTTTGCATGTCTGTTGTCGAGTTTTCACCTTCATTCTGAATTAATAGTTGGGAAAGGCGAAACACTTTCATTTTAACATAGACATGGCAGTATGATTTACTCTTTTATATTTGAATTTATCTGATTTTTCTCCTAACTAAAGTGCTTTTCATAAGTACTGATCAAGGGGATCACATAGGAGTTATTTTTAAAAAATAATATTCAGTGCAATCAATACAATTGTTACAGGTGCTAATGTGTAAAATAGTTTCTGTTTTATGGTTATGCAGCATTAGAATGCCTTTTTAATTCCTTAAAAGGAAAACCTTTCAAATATTTCATATATTTATTTTCAAATATTTCATATCTTTATTTGATAGAAGACTAAAGCCAGTAATAAAGCATGAAACTCTAGATAAGATGTTTAAAATGTGGTAGAGAAGAGCAGAATTATCACAGGGTTCATCAAGAGTTAGAGCATATCTTTCCACCTGACCTGACTTACAAGAATTTCTACAAGAAAGAAACTGTGCAAATGTATAAAAATGGAAGCAGAAGAGGGAATCTAACAGATTTACATTTCATGACAGTGTGCTTTAGTGGAAGGACTCAGAAGAGGTTTCAGGACCAAACTGTCACTGTGTTCATTAAACCTGTAATATAAGGTTAACATATGGCTGAAGCTTGAAGCTTTCTTGAGCTAATGACAAGCTCGGTGTGGAAGAGCAACTTTTAGTATTAAGTAGTTAAGATGCTTCTATTCTCCCAGGCTGTCTCTGTTATCCATCGCAATTTCTGCAAGCAATGTTGTGTGTACTCTCTTGACCAGGTTTTTTGCCAATAATCCACATGTTGAAGCTGTAGTGCTTAGTATCACATTGACTTCTTTGAAGGAGATTTAGCAGAGTAATACAAAATATACTGAAAATGTTATACAAATAGTTACACTTAGCAAAATACAGCAATTACAGCCACAATTCAATCACAGCACCAAAGAGGTCCCTGATACTGGTCTCAATAATACACACAGAGTCACCATGTTGTGTGTCTCCAGTCATTGGAAAGGAAGATGTGGGTTGAAGCAGCTTAAGCCCATTGACCACTTTGTTGTTAGTTTTTATACTCTTGAGCTGAACTATGCATATAACACACAATGCTGGCTAAATCAAGGAGACATTCACACTGTTAAGGAATCTGGAAACTTGCACCACCAGTTCATCCACTCAACTCTTGGCAGGTGCTTATCTAAAACAAAAGCCACTCTCTGGTCCTCTCTGTGTTGAGATCAAGTCAGCTTCCTTTGTAGGAGTGGTGGTCAGTCACACCCTGCAGATTCTCAGAGTTTCCATGGCTCATTGCCTTGCTCTTCTCCTCTGAACCTTCTCCCATTGCAATTTACTGGCCTATCACAAATGTGCTTGCTGCTTTGAGAAGCGTAGGCTGATGCTTCAACTGCTTTTAGAGAATAGTGAAGACATAACCCCAGTGTCCAAATATAGTTACTCTTTTCTTCATTTTTGTGGCTATAGTCTTTAATAAATTCTTATTGTTGTGATTTTAAGTTTTGACTATATATATGTTTATTTTTTTATATATATATAACCTGTTGATGTCCCAGCATACATACATACACACACAAGTGACGTATATTACATTATTGTTTTAGATTAGTTTCTCTCTTTTTTCATAAATAAGAATGGGAAGTGCTCAATCCAGGCTAAAAAAATACAGCTTAAACCAGTTCCATTGTGCTTACTGGTGTCTGCTAACAGAAACTCAGAGGGACTTTGTCATCTCTATCCCTTATTTATTTCAAGACAGACCTTGTGCTTTCAGTTCTTAATATGCCTTATTTCAGTTACCACAGTCTTGAATTTCCCAAAGGATGTGTAACAGAACAAAGCAGCGGTTAAGCAGTTGTCTTTATTACCTGGGACACATGACCTTGGATCTCCTACAAAGACTTATTATAGAAAAAGATGTCTGCCTTCAGAAGCTCTGTAGCAGTCATATCCCATTCCTTTGTACAGGGTGTGTGTATGGATTCTTCATCTCTCTTGTCTTTCTCTCAGGCAAAATGAAAGATACTCTTAGATTTCTGGTATGCTTCATTCTAGGTAGCAAATTTATGTGGACTAGAAGCATGCAAACTTGACATCATTATCCTGTATTGGTTTAAATGAACAGTAAACTTCTGGGTTAACACAAACATAATTATAGTGAAACTTTCCTGTATGTAATATGTTATACAAGGGTTTGTTCATGACTAGTTGAAAGATTGTCATCCCACCTAATAATGGTACTAACACTTACTTTCCATGTGTATAGGAGAGTATTTGGAATGATCTCATGAAGCATGTAAAAAGGAATGATTGGTGAAGTTACCTATCAAATACAGGTGTAGATACTCATATCTGAGCACATGAATGTGTTCAAGCATCAATACATTTGTTCTATGCAGAATGGAACAAAAGATTGCTATCGGAGAAAAAAAGTTCCAGTTCAACAATGTAAAATTTTAATCAAAGCAAAAACCAAGCAGTTAAATCAAACAGACCTGAAAGCAAGAATGGTTTATTTCAGTTTTGAAGTGGTTTTGGATATAGTTTTATTCCCTGAAATAGGAAACAATCTACTCCCATAAATGTTTTGGGGTTTTTGAATGACGTTTTTGGAATTAAGATTTTATTACTTTCCTTTTTTTTTTTTTTTTTTTTTTAGGAAAAGAAGCTTATTTCAGAATATATTATTAGTACAGCTTTTTAATATATCTTAAAACAGTAAATATATCACAAATGCCATTCTGTCCTTCAGAAAGCACATCTCAAATACCATTGCAGCATGAATATCTGACTTGGAGGGAGCAATTTTGCTTAGAGAAAAAAAAAAAAACCCAAAAAAAAAAAAGCAAACTCTTTTTGAAGAAATTAAAACACAGTGCAGGTAATTTGCCACAGCTTCCTAGGAAATGACATCATGCAGTCAAGCAGAAAATGGAGCTATGCTTACTAATTCTTCCACAACTCATACACAGTTATCTCTGATGTTTTTTAGTAGATATTATGTCACATTAATGAAGTCAAAGATCTCAGACACTGAAACTTGTTCCTTTTGCTGATTTATTTGGTAATAGTTCAGTGCTGTGATAAGTGACCAAAGTCTGTTTGGTACACTTCTTGAAGTACTGACCAACATATAAGCTTTTAATGATCAATGGTAAACCCCAGAGGCGTAAAAAACAAACAGAGAACTTGCTATTTAATGTGGTCCACATTGGTGTGCATACATACAACTGAATTAATTTAGTCAGATAAATAAAAGGATGTGAAAATGGTTTAAGAGGTAAATCTCTTAAGAAAGTATTAAAAACTGTGATATTGACAAAAGAAGCACAATATAGGGAACAAATCAATATTGGTAGAGAAGTTAGGAAAGTATGTTAAGAAAATATTTCCATTTCTAAATTCAGAGGTAGTAAGATTTTAGAAGAATATAGGTACTGTATGACTGATATATTGATCTGATACATTGCAAAGAAACTACTTGTCATCTGGACCACACAACGTAGGAATCAAGAACTTTGAGCTAAAGATTTCTATCTAAATAGCACAAAGCATGACTTCATTATGATCATATTCCATTAAATTTTAAAATAACATTTGAAAACTGGCAAAATGTCAGAAATTTAGGTAGAAAAATCGTGTTCTATGAATAGATCAAATAATTGGAAGGAACCCCTTGGTCAATGAACCTCAAATGGTAGATTGGATGAAAGATGGTAACAATAAGGCTAATGAATATTAAATGAAACAAATTATAGGAAAGAAAAAATGAAATTAGAAGATTAGTTTAAAAAGGGCACCTAATAAGTTCAGTTTAATAGCCATCTCTTTTTAAATAGTATTACAGGCTTTTCACATACTAATACACCTCATCCTTTTCCATTTTAATCCATTCTTTGATTCATATTCAGATATTGTAGTCATCATGATAAGATTAACATCTATGTAAATAATATTTAGATTCAAGATGGCATGGAGCATTTTTTAAATTAAGAATATAAGCTAAATCTTTTTTGTACTGATGGTTTGTGAAATGAATGCTCTCAGTTTCTCTTCCAATAAAAATCTGTACTCTGTGTTTAGACAGAATATCCTGAGCTTGGTAAACATGGGTACTACAGCATTGTTTTTCCTGAAGTTTACATAGAGCAGATATGCTATGATTCAGCTCATAAATGACAGCATGAGTTTATAAATTAATAAAAATAAAATCAGTGCAGAACTGTAACCTAGTCTGAATAGTGCTCTAAATTACCCTGGCATATTTTCAATAAACTGTTTCTACTAAGTCTAAGTTGTAATTGGCACTTAAGAAACATTTGCAGTGTGCCATCTCTTTGTGTACTAGAGTGTATTAGGAGAGACCAAAGGGATACTGGGTCATTATGTAAAAAATGGTAATTAGGAGCAAGCAATTTTCCAGTTAACTCACATGATCATTATATATTGAATATTACTTTGTTTTGTGTCCTTTTTGTGTCATATAAACTTGACCCAAGGGATCCTACACTGTTAAAAGACACATAAATTATAAAATAAGACATATATTTAACTGACTGATTGAACTTTTGTTGTGACTAATGATTCTTCCAGCAAGCATTGCATAAGGGAAAATGTTTCTTTTTAAGTAAATAATGTTCACTATCTTTTAGAGCGGCTGTCACTGAAAAAAAAAATTAATGTGCTGAAATGTCTGCATACTTTGATGAGCTCTCTGAGGGCATCTTGTAGCTTTAAATTAAGGCGATCAAATAGAAAGCAATATACCCTTCAGAATACTTTAACTGATTTGATTACAAAGAAAAATAAAGACATTCTGTGCAGTTATGAGAAGCTGATGGCAGGCTAAATTTCAAGAAAAGGATTGATGGCATTATCAAAATTGAAGTTTTCCTTATGCAGTTTGCTAATATATAAGTCCGTTTATGACACAGTCAGCTTTGCAGAAAGAACGAACTGTGTCACCTTTACTCTCTTATATGTAGCACAAATCAAGGTTGAAAACTGTTTGCGCTCTAAGATGAGATATGGTTTCTGTGATTGAGTTTTCCTTGCGATTGATGACACTCTGGTTGAAGCTGATGGGAGACTTGCCATTGATCAAATGACAGATGCCTCTATATTTTGCAGATCAGTTTCTATATAGCGTTTGCTGCTGATTGGATTTTATTTTGTTTTCTGAGAGTTCTTCTTTACTTTTCATAAGAGCATCATATATTTATTCTATATACTCTACCACGTATCCTAATATGAATCATTACTACCACCTTTTTTTAATTAATGTGATTACAAAATTTTCCTATTTTTTATGTACTGATTACTTCATTTACTGGCAGAATTCAGCCACTTCCAGGCCTGACATTTTGCACAGCCTTGTTATTTAATGCTGATGAAAGGTGTAAGGTATGGTCTAATAAACCTTGTATATGTTTATGAGTAATATTTTATCTTTCCATGTCACTTAAATTTTCACAGAGCTAATTTTTAAGCTGCCTTGCAAAGAGTGATGTAGAATCATAGAATCATAGAATCATAGAATAGTTAGTGTTGGAAAAGACCTTAAGATCATCTAGTCCCAGCCTCCCTGCCAGGGGCAGGGACAACTCTCACTAAGCCATGCCACCCAAAGCTCTGTCCAACACAGCTATGAACACCGACAGTAATGGAGCATTCACAACTTCCCTGGGCAGCCCATTCCAGTGCCTCACGACCCTTACACTAAAGAATTTCTTCCTCATTTCCAATCTAAACCTCCCCTGTTGAAGTTTGAACCCATTACCCCTTGTCATATCACCACAGTCCCTCAAGAAGTGTCCCTTCTCAGCATCCCTATAGACCCCCTTCAGATATTGGAAGGCTCCTATGAGGTTTCCATGCAGCCTTCTCTTCTCCAGGTTGAAGAGCACAAACTTTCTCATCCTATCTTCATAGGGAAGGTGCTCCATTCCCCTGATCATCCTTGTGGCCCTCCTCTCGACATGTTCCAAAACAGTTCCTTGTCCTTTTTATGGTGAGGACACCAGAACTGCACACAGTATTCCAAGTGAGGTCTCACGAGAGTAGAGGGGCCGGATCACCTCCCTCGACCTGCTGGTCGCACTCCTTTTGATGCAGCCCAGGATATGGTTGGCTTTCTGGCAGCAAGTGTGCATTGCCAGTTCATGTTCATTTTCTCATCGACCAACACCCCCAAGTCCTTCTCCACAAGGCTGCTCTGAATCTCATCTCTGCCCAACCTGTAGCTGTTACTGAGATTGCTCCAACCCAAGTGTAGGACCTTGCACTTGTCATGGTTAAACTTCATCAGATTGGCATCAGCCCACATCACAAGCATGTCAGGGTCCTTCTTGATGACATTCCTTCCCTCCAGCGTATCAGCAGGAACACGCAGCTTGGTGCCATCGGCAAACTTACTGAGGGTGCACTCATTCCCACTGTCCATGTCACTGACAAAGATGTTGAGCAAGACTGGTCCCAACACTGATCCCTGAGGGACACCGCTTGTTGCTGGTCTCCAGCTGGACATTGAGCCATTGAGCACAGCTCTTTTCATGCGGCCATCCAGCCTGTTCTTTATCCACCGAGTGGTCCACCTATCAAATCGATGTCTCTCCAACTTAGATACCAGAATGTCGTGTGAGACAGTGTCAAATGCTTTGCATAAGTCCAGGTAGATGGCATCAACTTCTCTACCCCTGTCCATCAGTTCCGTAGCCCCATCATAGAAGGCCATCAAATTGGTCAGGCAGGATTTCCCCCTAGTG
>JASSUY010003231.1:17539-29227 GCA_032466535.1 Forpus xanthops | reverse complement strand
TTTATGTTGAGGACACCAGAACTGCACACAATACTCCAACTGAGGTCTCACGAGAGCAGAGTAGAGGAGAAGGATCATCACCCTCACTCTGCTGATCACACTGCTTTTGATACAGCCCAGGATACAGTTGGCTTTCTGGGCTGCAAGTGCACACTGCCGGCTCACGTTCATTTTCTCATCAACCAACACCCCCAAGTTCTTCTCCTCGGAGCTGCTCTGAATCTCTTCACTGCCCAGCCTGTAGCTATGCCTGGAATTGCTCCAACCCAGCTGTAGGACCTTGCACTTGGCATGGTTAAACTTCATCAGGTCGGCATCAGCCCACCTCACAAGTGTGTCAAGGTCCCTCTGGATGGCATTCCTTCCCTCCAACGTATCAATCAAACCACACAGCTGGACATTGAGCCATTGACCACAACTCTTTGCGTGCAGCCATCCAGTCAGTTCTTTATCCACTGAGTGGTCCACCTATCAAATTGATGTCTCTCCAAGTCAGAGACAAGGATGTCATGAAGAACAATGTCGAATGCTTTGCACAAGTCCAGGTAGATGACATCAACTGCTCTACCCTTGTCCATCAGTTCCATAGCCCCATCATAGAAGGCCACAAATGATAATGGAGAACTGCCATGGGACTTGAGACTGTCTAACTGTAAACTAAAATAAAGATGTGAAATAATCACAAAAAAAAAACAAACGCAAAGATATCCCCGATTCTATTTCACAGCACAGTCACTGAGCAATTATCTCTATTAATTACAAGGAACATACTCATTACAGAAATATGTATTTTTAGGAGTTCCTAATGAACAGGCAGAAACAGGAATTACTAAAACATCTCCTTTCAGGAGGATACTCTTGGGAATAAGGCATTCTTCACTAACATATAAAGCTGTACTGAGATACTTAACCAAGGTAATAGTTTTGTTTCTTCACCTATCTTAGACTGAACTTCTAAGAGCAAATTTTCATTAAATGTTAAATTTAATGCAACCAACTTTAAAGACCACTTAATTAAGAAGCTGTGCATAGTGGTTTGCTCTACTTACAAGGACTCCAAGCAGCTTTAGCAAATGACTTCACAGGTGGAGGAGGATTTGTGGAGGCAACCTGATGAAGCAGCAAGTATATGGCACAGGGAATCGGGAATTAAATATTAATAAACAGCTTAATAGAGGTTGTTATGTTATGAGAAAGTCTGAATATGAATTCAAGGCTTGGTTGTTGTTTGGCTTTTGGTTTTTTTTTGTTTGATGGGTTTTTTTAATTAAATAGTAAATTCCACACAGGAACAAAAGGAAATTTGCCAAGGCACAGCTGAACACCAGGCTAATGCTTTCTTCCAGAAACTTTACAGGAAATCTGATAAATTTCTTATATCTTGGATATTGGACATGCAATCTAAATTTAGTGCCTTGAAACACTATTGATCCCAGAAGTACATCAGATTATACAAAGAAAGAGACTTTCATCAAGTATTTTCTTCCAGTTGTGCTCCCACAAATTATGCTCCGAGGTTTTTACTTGACTTGCGACAAAAATGGCATTCTTGCCAACCGGTAATTTTGGAACACTGCTCACATCTGATTAGTAATGTTCAAGAGGGTAAGCACAACACACTGATTAACTTTTTGAAAGTGACAAGTCCCACAGTAACTGCATATTCCCTACTGTCAATCCAAAGAAGAATCCATTTAAGCACTTTGCAGAGAGAAGAATGTCTATCATTGAGAGAATGGGTACATTTTAACTGCAGAGGATATTTATTTTAAAAGACCATTAGCACTGACAAACACAGGAGGTGTTGGCGGCTGCCAACAATCAGCCACGTCTGCTCTACAGACAACTCCACAACGTATTTTAATTACATGGCTTAACCTAAATGAAAATTAAGCCTTTTCATAGTCTTGTAAAGTTCTTTTCTGCTCTTAGAGTTAACACTTCAGCCTTCAGTAATGACACTCGGCCTAAGGGGATATTAGAGTGCCTTATTAAACACGTTAATAGGAAATACTTGAGAAAGCAGTACATTTGAACAGTGTTCTAGTACACTAACCACTCCTCTAGCAAATAAAACTAAAATTGTCATTGACACAGCTTGGTTTTGAGCATGAACATTAGGGGAAAGCTCAAGTCCCCTCTATTACCTAGGCTCCCCACCCACTGCATGTACTTATCAAAAGGAATATCAGCAGTTTATAACTGGTTACTGAAAGTCATTTCAAGGATGATTGGCATCACACTTCCCGTTTCAACCTCTTCCCTACATCAGATTAGTAGAAGTCCATTTCTTAGCAGTGGCACAACTGTACTGTGCTACAGCAGAGCTGAGATACGGAAGAGCAATGAGACAAACCACTACTACTAAAACCACATTGCTTTGTGAAAACATAAATCATGTAAGAGGCAGATTTAGGTGCATCTCCTTGAGAATGGGGGTCCAACATCAGCAGACTTCATTAAAGTCTTGTATTTTCTTTAAATACCAATTTATTAAGTCAAAGAGAGATTATTCATCGTAGTTAAGGAATCTGTACACTGCTGAACATCTAATACACTAAGTAATGGCAGATCTTTATGCTCCTATCTAGCCACCAGCTCAAACAATAGTGAGCAATATTACAATTAGTGCCAAGACCCTGTTACTATGTGGCATCCAGCTGTGAAGGAATACAAAGACAAGAAAAATCTGAAGGAAAATAAAGTAAGCTCCTCTCGAAATAATACTGTTTCAAATTTATAGAACAATCCTGTCTTAATGAGCCTGCATGAATAATTCCTTCTGTTAACCACAAGAAAGTTTTTCACTGTTGGGTGTAGCAATAAAGATCAGCAACACAGAATCTTTCTTTGACTAAAAAAACCTCGAATTGTGTCCACTAGAAACAATCACTACAGTCACACTGTAAATGCAACACTCGCAGAAAGACAGCATTAGCCTTTGTGAACTGCACTTCCAGTTTCAAACTTGCGCCTGATTGAAAGATACAGATGCAAACCCAGCTCATGAAAAATGAAGATCCTTACACAGAGTACAATTCCTGTGTAATGAGAGTGCCAAGACCTTTCTCTGGTATCTCCAGGGCAGTATCTTGCAAGAAGAGCATAAAGAAACCACATATCATAGTAGAGAGACATGAATATTCAACAAATTGAGTAATCAAGAAGGGCTTATTTATCACAGTACTTCTTTGCCTGCACTGAAATTCTGCAAGGCAAGGAATCTTTTTAATCTGGAAACTGGATGCTTATGCAACAGGAGAAAGTAAGGAAGCAAGACAGGAGGCAAGATAGACAAGAATCTACCATGTACAAGCCAGAGTGTGAAAGTTTATTGAAATAACTTAGTTTTTACTCAGTTTAGTAAAAGCAAACTTCATTTAGCAAAAACTTGAAAACATACAAAAAAATTACAGGAATCTTTAATAGCACAAGTGCAGCAAATAGAAAATGCTACCCCCAGCCAGAAAACTGCAAGCATTCAGTTCTACCGCATCCCAATGTAGAGGGGGATACAAAACGTTCCAATCTGTGGACATCAAAAATGTAAGCAGGATTGCTGAAGGGCAAAAAATGTTTCTTCCCTGGGAAATTTATCCAGCAGTAGGAGCCAAAAGAGTTCCTACATGAAGGCAAACAGAACTGAGGAAGATTTTAAGGTCAAATGAAAGTAACTATTTATAACTGTTAGAACCACTTTAACTGTGGGGCCCCATTTGACCTCAGCCTCAACGTTGGTACTATACATAGAACAGCTCATTGAAACAACCACTTTTTCTCTCCAAAGTTATTTTCAAATTACTGAAAGTTACAGCAATCTAAAAACATCTTAAGAGGAAATGTATTTTGAGTGGCAAAGTCAGGAGAGTGGGATTTAATTAACTAGACACAACACAATCAAGCTAAATATCCAGAAAATTTGAAGCAAAGATCTTCACTACTGTCCAAAGCACAACAGCATGACTAGCAGTACAGATGTTAGGTCACATTTTACACTTCACAGCAAGCAGAATTAGTTACCCATATTCAGCCTTTCTTTATGGCCAGCATATATTCCTTTTGCTGCAGGTCATGAAACATCCAGTCAGACATCTCCCCACTCAGCGGCTCTAGATCCTGGGTATCCTACTGAGGGACCTCCTTCTCACAGTGTGCCATACTGGGAACCTATCCTTATAGTTCATGGCTGTAAATCTCATTTAAAGCTGGAATGTTTAAAACAAGTTACTCCCTTCAAGCTGCTCCAATCTATCCACATGTCTAGCTTTAAGATTTACCCTGGTTCAGGTTGCTTCAAAGCATTAATTAAGATGATACCTAAAATAAATCCAGCTAGCAGACAGCATCACAAAAATGTAGGAATTGAACTGGTAACTTATCATGCTAACTCATCAGTGACAGTTTCTTTAAAATATATAAGCAAAGTAATTGGCTGCTAACCTACACTTACATTTTCAATAAGCAAAAGAGTTTAAGAGTCTCTTGTTGGGTCACCTACACAGTTATCACTTAGCACCTTTCAGCACTGAAATGGATCTGCTCCTTTTTCTAAAGTGATCCAGACAGGAGCAGATGAACTATTTCTGGAACAGCATTTTTTGGAAAGCTGAAATAGAAAAAACTCTTTCTCAAAAAAAGTATGTGTTTTTGTGTGCAAAGCTATAAAGAGGAGGGAGTATCACTAATTTTCAATACTGAATTTGCTACCAAATTTCAATGTTGGGTATGCATATCAAATCTACTTGAAAGGTACCAGGAACTGCGAAAAAGGACACCTCTGAACCATTATAACACAAGATTAACAATCAGCCCTAAAAGTGATTAAAAGCAACTGAAAGCAACTAGTAAAAAAATACTAATTTGTTTTCTTTCTGAATTAATTTTGAACAAGCACTATCTGCAAAGATTCTGTGAACTGACAAGCTACAGAAGGTCTTTCATTATGAGAATGAAGTAGCACAGATTTTTATCTAAGGGCTGGAGCATCTCTCCTATGGAGATGGGCTGAGAGAGTCAGGCTTTTTCAGCCTGGAGAAGAGAAGGCTTCAGGGAGACCTCAGAGCCATCTTACAGTACCTAAAGAGTGCTGGAAAGCTGAATAGGGACATTTTGCATGTAGGCATAGGACAAGGGGGAGTGACTTAAAACTGACAGAGGGGAGATTTAGATTGGACATTAGGAAGAAATTCTTTACTGAGGGCGGTGAGGCACAAGAACAGATTGCCCAGAGAAGCTGTGTCTGCCCCATACCTGGGCTTTGAGCTACCTGCTCTAACAGAAGGTGCCCCTACTCATGACAGGGGGTTTGGAACTGTATGATCTTTAAGGTCCCTTCCAACCTAAACCATTCTATGATTCTATGATACAATTCTATCATTTATACTACTCAATGCAACCTTTATTTTTACCATGTCACAAAACTTCTCACTTCTGAAATGAACATTTTATTTTTCTTTCACTTGAAAATGATAAATACACCATAGTAGCTTTATGACAGCTTGTATAAACAGGTGAGACAAACACTACTTAATCTACTTTAAAAGGGAAGCTTTTAGTTTAAAGAAATAGTCATTGATGTAGGCAGTGCTTTGCTGTTGACATTCTTTAGAACATGCAGGCTATGTGCTAAACATGCTGCTTGCTTATACCTAGGAAAAACAGGCAGATGTACTTGGCCAAGTCCTGAGGCAGCCACAGCCAAAGCTAAGGAGTTGCTTCTCCAGCCAGTGGTTCCTCCCCTTCCACCAAAACAGCATAACAGGATGCATATCCTTATCTCATACCTCATTTCCCATTCAAGACTCCTGATCTGGTGGTTGACACAGACTTGTGCTAAGGGATGAGATCACAACAAGCACTAACTGAACATCAAAGAAGCAGCCATCCCGCTCTTTCTGCTGACCCTGCCAGCAAACAACAATTTCCAGAAGGGAAGTATAAGTTTACAATGAGCCAAGCCTCATCTGCATAACCATTCATATATACTACAAAACCAGCATTCTGAACACCCTGTAACCTTTACGTGGTAAACAAAAACAAAACAATCACACACTCACAACCCCCCCAGAACAGCAGTTGAATGCTCCATGGATTAGCAAAGATGCTCTGTGCAGAGAAATTTTAGTTTCAGAGGACTGAAAGCTACACATAAAATGAATACTCCTTCCCAGCTCCGCACTTTTGTTTATAAACCTTTTCTTCCCTGGTTCTACTATAGTGATTCTTCAATTTAATAATTCTGAGAAGCTGTTATCGGAACAAACATGAACAAGCTTTAGTAGCTAAACTATAGCTCAACTAAAAGCATGCCTTCAACTTAGACCTGAAAGCTGTCCTCAGCTACGAAGTAATTTAGTTTTAACAGTGCCCCTGTCTACAACTTCAATTATTAAAACAGATAAACTAGTTAACTTTTCTGCAAACTGCTTTAGGTTCCATTGAGTTAACCAAAAGTTAACTGACTCCAAACATGCAGCTTAAGATGAAGACAAGAAGAATACACTTTCCTACCTACCACTTGCCATTAATCTAAAAATCTAATTTAGGAAGACTAATCTCATTGCAAACTTAGTATTTTAGAAAAAAAATGGAGTAACATTGAACATGCTCACTCCCTATTCAAGAAAGCCATTTCACTGTCTAGTTAACATTCCCAGTAATTTTGTGCTTGCAAGGGGTAAACGCATTGCAAACATGAATGCAGAAAACTGCAGTTTTATATCAATTACTACATTTAGTTACCCACTTCTGCAAAAAAACAGTATGATTTGTAGGAAGATGGGTATCAGTTATATGGTTTTATAACTATTGCTCTAAAAAATAAACCAGAGCCCTGTAAGCCTTTTACAGCCTAAGGCTTGATGTTAAAAAATAAGTTTCAATTGTACTATTATAATGCAAGTAGCATTCATGACAGTAATGTAACTATAACTATCATTACAATGAAAATATACGAGTCACAGTGACTGCTCAGTTTCCTTCCATACTAGAGGTTTTATACACAAACAAGATTATGTCTACAAACACAAATGATCCATGTTGAGATAATAAAACACAATTTTGTGACCATATGGGGAAATAAATGGTGTTTATATTTGCAGTACTGAAGGCTGGGGGTGTTGGTGGCAATCAGCATAGTACTTCTTCCTCAAGACACCTTCTTCCATGGCATGCACACTTTGCATGCTAGGAAGAGTAAAGTTGTTCCAAGTGCACATGGGTTAAGTTGACATCTGGAGTCTATAGTCCATGTGCTGCATACTTCTTTGTCTTTCCATGTCACTTCTCCCCGTGGTCTGGAGTTTCCCCACTACCATTCAGTAATACCTGCTGGGTGCCAGTGGAATGCAACTGTAATAGGAAAACACCTTATGGCAGAATCCCAGGGAAACAGCTCCCAAGGAAAGCCTTAAATCTGACTGTTTTGACTATCAGGACATCTTCATGCCATGTACGTTTACTCCTTGAAATGACTTGTGATAATCTACATCAGCAGTTGCAACTGCAGGATTCCCAGTATAATAGTCAAGCTGTCAAGGGATAGAAGGGTACTTTAATCCATTTCAGTGTGTATTTACTTCCATCAGTTGCTTAAACTGACAAAAAGGAGATGTTACAAGTGAAGAATGAGGTTGCTGCATTTATGGAAAAAAAACAAGACAGTAGCTGTCAAACGCTAAAGGGAAAAAAGGAACTGATAACTCCATTACCAAAATCTTAGGGACAAAAAGCTGAGGCAAGTCTCAGCTAATGAGGAGTGGGTGGATGCTGCAGGTGGGAAGAAACTACTGCTAATTTTTATCAGGGAAACAGATTTCTAAAGAGCTTCCTAAAAACAAGGCTGCAAGTCTCAAGGCCTCAGGGAAGAGAGTGGTAAAGGACTGAAGATCCCAGGAAAACCCAGGAGATGCTGCTCTCATGGCTTTCAGCTTTTGAAAGCTTGCAGTCCTATACATGCACTGTAATGGACAGCCATCTTCCAAACAACAGATACAGTTCTGCTAACAGGGTTGCTTCACTCCAACGTTTACTTTGCAGATCTCCTTATAAATAACAGTGCCCAGAGCAAATGGATGGGAGAGCCACAGATCACAGGAGCATAACTCCCGAGGCCCCTTTGCAGAATGGCTCTTTCCTGCCCTGTTTTTGTTCCCTGGGCAAGTTAGCAGAGGAAGGCCAAGGAAGAGCTCTAGGTCATCATACAGTGAAAGCTGGGCAAACATTGTGAAGACCTCAGTAAATCTAATTTATTGGCACAAGACCCTGGTAACTCCAGACAACCTAAAGATTAAAAGGAAATAAAGATGGGTATCTAAAATGCCCTTCTGAAACTTAAGAGCACTGCACTGATTCTTTCATCCAGCACTCTGCTGTGTTGCCTCTATCCAATAAGACAATAGTGAAACCAAGGAATTTCAAGAATTAGGAGCTGTCATTGAAAATGGTGTATCTGACAGTCCCATTCTACTAAATGCAGACGCAGCAAGTACCCTTGTTAAGATAAAATCTGCTTTTCCTGTGACTTGCACTGCACAGGTTGCAATAAATCACTGTAAGATGACTGACTGGGCAATGAAGTACCATGCTGTTTCAGTTCTCTGTCCCAAGTCACTAAGTCACCCAGCTTTTTTGTATTCTCAAGGACCAGTTACTACGGATAATCTCCTGTTAATTTTATTTAACTCCTATCTGCCCCCACAAAGAAGCAGATTCTGTCCTTAAAACTGAAAGGTTTACAGTCAAAAATGAAGCTGTGTTCTCTTTTGAAGTGACAAGATATTCTCAGATCAGGTTCAAGTTTTAAGTGAAAAGATTCATGCACAAGCTACCACCAAGAAAAACAACTCAAACCAGGATCTCTCTGAACTACAAACTTTGCAAGTTCACACTTACATCATTACTTTCACAGGGTAAATTCATAAAGAAAGTCTCATATTTGAGGATAAGTAAAGATCCTCACACCAGCGTGGGGAGGGAGCTCCTAATCCTTACAGCACTCTTTTCAAAGACACCCTGCAAAGCGATTGCTGTCTCCCATCTTGTTCTTTCCTATAATCTGGTCACATTCCATCAACTTTAAAGTAAGTTTTCATAAAGCAAAATCTAATTGAAATATCAATTACAGTAAAATGTAGCTACATATAATTGAATTTTCACTTAAAAGTGAATTACTTTTTGAGTAATTTTTAAATTCATTAATTTGATTAATTTTAATACTTTTACTCAAAAGAATTATTACATTTATTTACATTTTATAACTAATTCTAGTCTACATCCTCTTCCTTATTTCCTAAAACAAAAGGTAGGAACCGCTGATGATACTGCAGGAGGGCAGCATTTGGAGGCAAAATTAATCACCTACTGGGGAAGAATCATTAAACTGAACACTAATAGAGTCACTGTGAGTAGGAAAGAAACCATTTGTGATAGCTTCTAATAAAGCACTAGGAACCAGCAATAAAGCACAAGACACCTCATAGGTGACTTCATCTCTGAATTGCTCACTATCCACTCCTACCAGCCCAGTTAGTACCATTTAAACTTGTACGCACTCAGAAAATAATAAGCCCACAGTATTTTCCACACAAAAAATCTAACAATCCACATACTGATGGCAGGTTTATATGTACATGATATTGGGAAGAAGCCTCTATTCTAGCAGACTGCTACTCTTCCTGCCACTGAAGACAAATTCCTTAATAGCAGAATCCCCTTCCTTAATATTTGTGACCTACCACAGTAATAAACAGATAGAAAAACTTCCCACAGACTATGCTTCCAATGCAGTGAGTGCTTTCAAATGTCTATTGTTCATTATCTTCAGGTGCAACATGATCCTTGCCTTTCAAATACTGTTCACATCCACATTCACCTGCTCACTCTGAGTTTACATTGCTCTCACAGTTTAAAGAACTTTTTAATTGCCGAGTCATACAGACCCTTTGAGCAGTGTTTCAATTTACCCTATCAGAAAACTCAAGCTTAGGCATCAATTACCAAAACCATTTAGTAGCGACCCTTGTGCCAACTGCTTGTACAGAAAAGCTTCATGAGAGGAATTGAAGAATAAGCATAGGTACTGACACAACATGTCAGATTACATTCTGGAAGTTAAGTCTACAATGAGATACATCTGAAGAAACCATTTGCAAGTATTTCAGTAAGAGCTGAACATCAGGCCTCCCTGATCCCAGGTCTCTCTGACCAGTAGCACCAACAGCACTGCCTGCCTAAAGGCCAAGCACACAGTGAGGAGGGAAAGAGGAGAAATCTGACTAGAGGAAATTATTCAAGAAATTGAAAATCAGACTACAAAATCCACTCACAGAAACTGTAGTGTTGAACATGTTATGACTGACAGACTTACAGATTATTCTTTGGTTTTAAGAAGTCCAAGAATGCCTTTTGAAAATGCAAGCAAACATCAGCCCTACCTTACAGAAAGAAAAATGAAAGCACAAAGCACCAGCATCATTTCAAGGTCAAGTAGCCAGGAAGAGACAAATCTGAGAATTACAGGTTGATCTTATGTTTACATAGCAAAAGACAGATGCATCAGACAAATGGGGTCTCACAATGTGCAAGTCAGGCCTTTCAACAGTACAACAGGCACTTTGTTATACACAGAATCAGAGAACCATTAGGACTGGAAGGGACTCCGGAGATCATCCATTTCAACCCCCCTGCCAAGGCAAGGCCACCTACAGCAGGTTACATAGGAACACATCCAGGTGGGCTTTGAATGTCTCCAGAGAGGGAGATTCCACAACCCCCCTGCGCAGCCTATTCCAGTGCTCTGCCACCTTCAATGTACTTCCTCATTCAGTTCAACCTCAAGTTGAGTTGAAACTTCTTGTGTTTTAGTTTATAGACATTTATTGCAGCATTTAAAGTTAAAAAGACTTCTGCATGGCAAAATAAAACAACCACGTGCATGTACTTAAGCTTGTAATTTAGCTTTAAGACTATAAAATTAAAATAAAACCAAGTAACTTCATTTTATGGCAAGATGAGTTCAAGGTTACATGTGTCTAGCTCTTTGTACCAGCACGAAATAATATTTTTTTCTTGCAATAGCGTCCTTGCTCCTATTGCTTCTACAGCACAGAAGCAAACTGTATGGGTTCCAGCTCCTAGGATGGCTAACCCTAATTCGTATTTGCACTGGAAAAATGTACCATGGCTTAGAAACCCAATGGCCACAAGATGAATTCGCAGAGTACAAAACACACTGAGCACTTGTGAAAGTGAAGTGCATCAGACCAGACAGCTCTTGGTCTGTTATTGCTTCAGGGACATACGTATTTTCGTGACTGATAATGCAAGACAAATAGAAATTCAAACCAAAGAACACATAGAACAACCATAAAAAGGAGACATAGTAGACCAAACACTTCTCAACCTATTACTGCTTTAGGGATACATGTGGTTTAGTTCTCATGACGTACAACAAATAGAAATTCAAACAAAGAGAGCCATACATTGCTTCTGGATGATTCAGCTAGATTCAGAACATATCAGCACTGAAAAGTATGCACACAAGCATTTTTATGTTTTACTACAACTAGCTGAATCATTTGCTTTAAGCAAGAAACAGAGCACTGCTGTAAGCTGTCATGGGTTCAGCAGCAGCAGTTATTTTTTTCTTTAAGCAGTAGCTGGTGAACACTGTGTTTTGGATTTTTCGGC
>JASSUY010003231.1:0-17439 GCA_032466535.1 Forpus xanthops | reverse complement strand
TTGTTTCGGTTCCTCTTTTTTCCTCCCCCCCCCCCTTCCCCCCCAGTAAAGTGGGGGGGGAAAAGAAGGTTGGGAGGAGTGAGTGGGCAGGCAAATTGATTTACGCCTTAAACCACGACATAAGCAAAGTATCATAGAAGATTAAATAAGCACTTACGAAAAAATACGATGTGTATCATCTTCAAATATCAGCTTCAAAGTTTTTCTCTCTAACAAATCTGCCTAGAGCTGTATTTTCAGTTGTAACTCAGCATGACATCCATCTCTCCCTTACAGACTTAATTTTATATGAACCTACAACTACCTGATGACCAGATTCATATCTCCTGTAAATACTATACTATTTAGTAATTTATCAAGGTCACAAAGTAAAGAAATTAATGTCTTTGTACAGTCAGTGGAATTACACTGGCTTAAAACTGGTGAGAGGGTCAAGTCAGGCCCCTTGCTCACTGCCACAGCACAGATGAAAAGTCACACTGTGCAGGTGTCAGACCACACAAGTCCACATTATCTAAGCCGAAAAAACATACATACCCTCTTGATAAAAAACTTAACAAAGAAGAAAGAAGTGAGCCAAGAACTATATATTCTCAACTGATTAAAAAAAAAAAACAAACCTAAAGCAGCAGAAAGAATGGCTGCATATCCCAAAGCAGTTACTCGTACCTTCTCCTGCCCTCCAGAGCGCAACTGTCCAATCCATTCCCAACACACCAATCCTGAAAATCTGTGCAACTGTTGCAGCCATTTGGCTTTTTGTGCTGAGAAAAAATGTGATTGAAGGTAGCCATGCAAGACAATCCCTGATTAAAAAATACACTAATATAATTTTATTTTAATACTCAATTCTTCCTTTGCATGCACACATAGAGAGTTCTCCAGATGTCTGGATTCCTACTTCCCAACATGACTCTCTAGGAGGCCTGGATCAGACATTCCTTCTCACCACCATGGGCTAGGAAAGGCAAGTGTGCTAGATGAGTTACTGAGCTTCAAGTAGCGCTATTTCAGCACTCACACTTCAGGTCCCCCTTCTTTGCACCAGTGTGAAGAGTGTGTCTTCCTATATCCCAGTCCAAATGAAGCTCCCCCATAGGGGAAACTTGGAAGTAAGAACACAGCTAGACAAACTGAGAACCTGTGTAGTTTGACTGTAACAAAGCGGTTCATAAGAAGTTCCCATCACAGCCAGCATGCACAGTTTCACTTCACGTATCCTGGGAAAGAGCTTTTACAAGGAAAAGCAGGATTAATACAAAATCTTGACACAGCACGCCAACAGGCAGGCCAGGCTTACCCTCATCCAACCAGCACACAACTACAGAGATTTATGCCTCAGCAACCCATCTGAAACAGTCACACACACAAACCCATACTCCTGGATGAAAGATAACACAGACTGTATGACCATCAGAAGGCTCTATTAAGCCAGACAGAAATGGATTACGATTCTAGAAGAGGAAAAGTAGAAAACAGGCACACAGTCCCTTGGAAGTTTCACCATTACAGGCTGAATTACTGAGAATTAACTTCTGAATAGAATAATCATAACTATTCTAAAAGGTGGCTGAGATCTTGCTGAAGATACAACTGGTATAACAGAAGAGACAGGCCTGCTGGTCTCCAGCTATGTAGAAAAACCTCTGCACTGCTGCATTCATAAGCTCAGAGCACTCTTCCCTTCCGTGCAAGGGAGCACTCCACATCTAAGAGGATAATGATTAATTGCCCAGATAGTACTTGGGTGTCAGGCAAAGCAATTAATTTTGAATCAGTGAGAGGTCCTGCAGAGTGTTACAACAGCTTTTGACTCCAGGGAAGGAAGACTCAGGAATAGGTTAGAACAGGCAGAATCAAAGAAAAAACACAAGTTGCACCTTTTCTTCCTTTAAAGTCACGATCAGCAGACACAAAAGAAAAAGGCAAAACAACAGGTCTTGACCTAAAAATTATGCCTTGAAACTACAGCTTTTTCAGAAGCACACAGAGTGTTGAACATGATAATGTTTGTTTACCCTAGCTAGTAAAACTGCAGATGAGGGACAGGAGAGGAGAGAAGCCCTCAACCTGCACGACAGTAAGATGTACAGAAGTAGAGCATACAGGAGTAGGCAACTATTGTGTCCTGCCCCAGGGTTAGATTTTAAGATAAATAGTATCTTCTTGTTCAAATTTTCAAAGAATTTAGTAAAGTACGTTCTCACTCACTAAAAGGAAGTTGATGCTAATTGTGTAATGCTCTAATCAATGCGTGCCCAGACTTCTGCTATATGCACCAATGATTTTTTTTTGCAGGAACGTACCAGTCAATCATTACAAGAGAAAGGATCTACACTCAGTGCCTTGTTTCTCCTCCTACCCAAGAACTACATACACCACAAACCCAGACCCTGGTATTCAGCTCAAAATATTACCACAGTGATTGAATTCCAGGGGCTAAAACATCTTGTACGTCTATGTGCAAGGCTTAGGCTCTTCCACTCTTACTTCAGGATCCTGAGTTGTCCAGGTAGCTCTGGCTTTCCATTTGCACAAACTGTTCCAATGTGAGTTGGACTGGTGAGGTCGGCAGTGCCTGTGATTAATGCAGGAACAGGGCGTCCATGAGGCAGCAGGCTTAGCTGAGCTCCATGAATAAAACCAGATTACCTTTTCCCCCTCAGGCAGATTCCCCATTCTTGTGCTGACATAGCTAGTACTGACCTCAACAGTCCAATAACCTGTGAGCAAACAAAAAAGGTCACTCATATACAATCTTTTGCTGAAGTGCATGCTTAAAAGTACACACATCTTTGGATTTAACCAGTACTTCCTCCACGCTTACCATGCTCTAGCTCATCTATTACCACACTGTCTTTCTCAGATGTTAGACTGGCCCCAGGATTCACCATAGCTCCAACCAACAACCCTAAAAAAAATCAACTAACCAAATCAAAAGAGCAAGTACTTAGCGACAAGCCTCTTTGATTTTAACCTCCTTAACCTCACAGATTAAACAAAACTTACAATGTGGGCAAATGCTCAAACATTCCCTGCTCCAACACCTCAAGTAGGCTCTGCACTTCAGTTATCTTTCTAGATTTCCGAAGTTGCCCCAGCCCCACTGCCATAGCTTTCAGCAATATGTTTGGTTATCCACCATTTTTTGATTAAAAAGCTTGGGAATAAGAAACTTATTAAGTATATTTGTTAGTTTCAATACACAGCTTTTGCCTCCAGCTTTCTCCTTCACCTTTAAGACAGCAGCTTTTTTTTTCTTTGACAATCCCCTGGTGATTTTTGCTGCTGAATGGCAGAATGTGAAGCCTATGCTACAACAGCCAGTTCAGCAGCACAAAAGAAAACTGCAACATGCTTGTAAGATAGTTTCTTCAAGATTACTTAACTTTTCCCTATAGAAATTACTATATCCTGACTGCCTACCCGTTTCTGAATGTGCAGTTGAAGGGACAATAAATCAACAACTATATTATCTCCAAGTTAAATACTGCCAGTTCCTCCAGGATTAGAAACATAAAAAAGTAATGGGCCATTCTGCTTGAATCTTTCATAATATTGGTTTAAAACCCCACATAATCACAGCTACCTGCCAAGTACTGTAGCACTATTACATGCTTTTGGCCAAAAGTCAATGGTAATTGAAGGGAGGAAAACCAAAGGGATGGGAATAGGAGCTCCCTGTTTCCACCAGCATTAAAGGCTGATCTGAACTGCAGAGCACGGGAATATGGAGACACTGGTACTCCTTCTCCCCTCCCACTCCTCTGGGCACAGCACCTTTTCCCTGGTTCTGCACTAGGGAAAAGGAGGAATACCTGTAGCTCCACTCCTCTATCACCCTTGGAAGTGGGACAGACATCACAGCAGGGCCTGGCTGAACTGCAGAAGACAGTTCAGAGCAGGACAGCAATCAAGATTATTGCCATCATTTTCAGATAACACCAACACCTAGCTTTTTTCAGTTTGATTACAATAAATGTGCTTGATTGCTTATGAAATGATGCTACTGCTCTGATAGTAATGTATCAACCATAACAACATGAAGTCATTTAATGACACTTCAGGACACCTTTATGTTTTTATGACTATCAGCAAGAAGATGACAGTCAGACAGGAACAACCAACAGGTTGGATAAACCCAAAACAAACACGCACAAAGAAGAAAAAAGCAATCAAACAAAACCAATCCCAAAATCCTACATCCACCTATTCATAAGGGGTAAAATCAGTTCAAGGTGGATTTAGATTTTTAATCGTTGGTGCTTTCAAGTTCTTATCTGGTGAACCAAGCGCAGGAGTGCCAAAACTATAAAGACACACCTAAGAAACTACCAGAAGTTAATAAGCAAGGTAGATGGTTCAAGGCTTTGTAGGGTTACTATGCCCTTCTGCTTAGAACAAGTGTTTGAGAGAAGGAACTGGAGAGAATTTCTAAGGAGCAACCAGAAATTAAAGACCTTCTTCCATAAGCACATGCCAGTGATCACTATGGTAATGTTTCTGTCAGAGCAGCACTCACCAAAATGCACTCCCAACTTAGGTGACCACATGCCTCACAGCATGGGCAACCCAACATGTGTAATACCAGGCAAGCTCTTTTCCAACTTGGAACACATTCCCCTGGGTTTCCAGCCTACAACAGGAAAGCAGAAGAGCTGTGGCTAAACACAAAGGCATCCTTAATACTTCCTTTCAGCTGCTGGAAAATAATCTTCTTTTCCTAATGTGATTACGTCCATAGGCACATTAAAAACACGATTATCGGATCCACTTCCCTGAAAAGCTTGCAAGAGAAGCAACAGTGGGGAAAACCATGCACATGAGGCTCCTGACAAAGTAAAAGGGCTGCTATCCTCGCTTCTGTCCAAGACATAAAAGGTTAGCCTGCAGAAAATCCCACTTCTGGGAAAAGGCTGGAAAACTCTTGCCTTAGGGCTTCCACCTACAGTATAGACTTCCAAAGCTATTTAAATCTGTCTAGACAATGAAAATATGAGCAATGCCAGGTGACTCTAATTTTGGATACATGTTTTTGTTTACACAGCAGGTCCCCCATCAGTTCTGGCATCTTCTGTTTTTGTGTCTATCATCTGGAGTTGAGCAATCACTGCCTCAAAGATAACTGAGCATGCAGCAGTATGCGCTTGGCTGGCTGTTGATTAGACTAGAAAGTTCCTCAATGCTACCAGTTGGCATGAGCCCTGGGAAAACTCAGACATTCCCAAACACATGGTGTTGAAAAGAGACCAGGAAGTTCTAGATTTGAAGACTGAATCAATCGCTTCCCAGGGAAATCCCACTTCTCCCTTCAGCCTCACTGAGCGCCTGCCAGCCCATGTGCTAAGAAGCATCAGCTACCACCAGGGTTTTCCACACTGCCTGGAAGGCGTTTTTTGCCTTAAAATTGCCTCATCACTCAGGAGCACAAGGAGATGTAAAATACTCACTAGCAAAGTACATGCCTTAAGGTTGGCACCAGGCGCTTCTGGAAAATGTGTGCTCTAATAAGAGCCCAGAAGCCTTTCAGATTAGCCACGGAGGACAAACCTCCTCCAAAGAGCTGCTCCCTTGCTGAATTACACTGGAAAAATCTGTGAGCAGAGAAGTTCAAGTAGAGAAGCTGGGGTGACAGCTCCTGAATATACGCAACTGGAAGACCCATCTCTAGGGGATGGGGAGAACATCCCTGAGGGATAAAAGACAAGTCCAAGATAAAAAGCTGCATATATCAATAAACATACACTTTTTATTCTTTCAGTCCACATGGCTGCTTCAGTGACCACTAACACAATGGCCACAGGCAGAGACAGCTGAACTCCCAGGACAGTGACCTCAGGAGTAATCTCTAGGGAACACACGGGGCTTCAAACAAGGATTTGCTGCTTGAATGTAAGGAATATGAGAAGGAACACTGTCCCCAACTGCAGAAGAGGGAGGCACCCTTGCTATTTAGCCAAATAAGAGATCAAGGGGAAGGTGGGAACACATTTGTTAACACTATGGCCAAAACCATGCCGTGACCTATCCACAGCCAGACAGATGTGGGGGGGCTCTGAGGTCATGGCATGATGATTCACACATGGAGACAGCACATCTGTAAGGAACTTGTGAAGGAAGAAGGGACATTCAGCCTGAGTGAAGAAACCCAACTTCAGCAACAGGGTATATAAACAAAATGAGAAACCATATATGAAAAATTCACCTTCAAAACAGGCACTTGCTTTCAATAAACCACAAATAAAACAATGTCTCAAACTTCCAACAAATCAGAGGAGGATCAGAAACGGAAAGAAAGGGAACAGTGTTTTTTAAACCTTCATATCTTCAATTATCATAAGCATAATACATTTCAGAAGAGTCTGCATCAAGTTGGCTAAGTCACTATGCCTGAGAAGTCACGGAAGCCTGGAAAAGTTCTCACTGACTGGAAAAAGAGAAATATAACCTCTTTCTTAAAAACGAAAGAAAGGAAGATCTCAGGAACTACAAGCCAGTCAGTATCACCTTGGTGCCTGGCAAGATTATACAGCAGATCCTCCTGGAAACTAGGCTATGGCACATGATAAATAAGGAGGTGATTTGCAACAGCCAACATGGCTTCACTAAGGAAAAATCACGCCTGACAAATTTGGTGGCTTTCTACAATTGGGCTAGAGCGTTGGTGAATATGATAAGAGCAAATGGCATCATCTACTTGGACTTGTGCAAAGCATTTAAGGCTGCCTCACACAACATCCTTGTCTCTAAACTAAGAGGCCTTGATTTGATGGATGGACTGTTCAATGGATAAGGAATTGGCTGGATTGAGTTGTGGTCAATAGCTCAATGTCCAGTGATGAGAGGTGTTTCTCAGGGTCAGTACCAGGACCAGCACTGCTCAACATCTTTGTTGGTAACATGGAGTGGGATTCATTGCATCCCTCTGCAAGTCTGCCGATGACACCAAGCTGTGTGGCATGGTGTGGTCGACATGCTGTAGGGCAGGGATGCCATTCGAAGGGATCTTCACAAGCTTGAGGGGTGGGCTCATGAAGTTCAACAAGGCCAAGTGCAAGGTCCTATATACAGGTCAGGGCCAAGCAAAAATATAGGTTGGGCAGAGAACAGATTTAGGAGAAAGACTTGGAGGTGTTGGTTGATAAGAAGCTCAACATGACTCAGCAGCCCAGAAAGCCAACCATGTCCTGGGCTGCATCAAAGGAACATGTCCAGCAGGTCAAGAGAGGTGATCATTTCCTTCTGCTCTGGTGAGACCCCAAAGTACTGCATGAAAATAAGGACATGGAACTGCTGGAGCAAGTCCAGAAGAGGGCCACAAAGATGATCTGAGAACTGGAGCACCTCTGCTATGAAGACAGGATGAGAGAGTTGAAGTTGTTCATCGCTGAGAAGGTCCCGGGGAGACCTGAGAGCAGCCTTTCAGTGCCTAAAGGGGCTGACAAGAAATCAGGAGAGGGACTTTTTACAAGGGCATGCAGTGACAGGACAAGGGTCTTCAAATTAATGGCTTTAAACTGACACACAGTAGATTTAGATTAGCTACTAAGAAGTTCTTCCCTGTGAGTGCGGTGAGGCCGTGGCACAGGTTGCTCAGAGAAGCCGTGGCTGCCCCATCTCTGGCAGTGTTCAAGGCCAGGTTGGACAGGGCTTGGAGCAACCTGGTCTAGTGGAAAGTGTCCCTGCCCATGGCAGGGGGTTGGAACTAGATGGCCTTCAAGATCCCTTCCAACCCAAGCCATTCTATGATCATAAGATCTACAGAAAGATAGTTTGGCTAAACAAGTAAAATGACTACACACTCATCTAGAACAAGAACTCTACAACATATTGAATAATTTACTATAAATTCCTGAATTGAAAATTACAAGCATCTGTCAGAAGCAGCGTAGCATATTTGGGGGCTGAGGGTGAACTCCCCCTCCAAAATGTACTGAGGTATAAACTCCTTTAAAAATACTTGGTGGGCATTCACTTATAAAACCTTACAAAGACTGAAGCTTTTGAGTTTCCCAAGAGAGGAGAGGGAAGTGGGGGAGACTAATCTGTGATTTCTTCCAAGTTAAAAATATCCAGCACCTGAAAAAGCTTAACAGTACACTAAAATAAAATACTAGTAAAAACTCCAAACAGCATACACAGCCTCATCTTTAATAGCCAACAGGTCATACCAAGTATCCTCCACTAATTTCACAGCATATATGGTAGTCCAGCTGACATGGTGCACCTTTACTTAACTGCCATAAAGGTAATACAGAGCTGTTACTATGTGATGCAAGTCCTCTGGTTAAACTCGGTTATTTTTGTTATTTGTTACTGGACCTTATTGTCAGTAGAAGTCAGTCCCACCAGAGGAGCCCTGAACAATATGCCAACACTTTTTACTCCTGCCTAATTCTGTGCAGAGTCTCTTTTCCTCTGCTCAGAAAATGACCTACATACACAGTATAAAGATGCTACCAGGAACACTACATATGTTACATCCAAATACAGCCTTCAAAATAAAAATACTACAGACATTTTGAGTACAAAGCTCACACTGCGAAGATACATCATACACTAGCAAAGACAGGGGTCAAAGAGAAGACAAGACACTTAACCAGTTAGGTCCATCTCATTGCAGACCTAGTAAACAAGTGCATGCTCACACAGTCATCCTCAGAACTGGTTTCACTTGAGCTTGGGTAGTGTGTGCAATGCCTAAACCATATGTTGAGTAAGAAAACAATACACTGAAGAGCTGATCATTAATTGAGCACCATCTATTCTGCATGCTGAACAATGCAGAGGAATCTAATCATCCAGCTAATGACTGTACATTAAGATAGAGATCAACTCTGCACAAGCAAGCTTAATTCTGTCGCTTCCTGAACACTGCGTAGCTCAGACATCTTTCTTTCCACATTGGTATACCAGTGTTCTCGAAAAAGTGATCTGAACAACACAACACCTGAAACACCATGTCCACATCCACATACATCAGCTCCAGGCTTAAAATCTTCAGCAGCCTCAGATGACAGAAGGATAAACTGCTCCTGTTGCAGACTGGTGAGCTGTTGAAACACATCTGGCTGATGGGTTCAGATAACTGACTGCAAAATTAGGACACTGGACTGATCACAGTCTAAGAAAGAAGTGACTTTGCCAACATAGCTATTTATTATAACTCTTTCTTAACGCTTAGTTCCAGTGTTTGCTCTCTATCTCCCTTCGCTCTATTAATTCAGTAGAATTAGCTCCCACCTACAGCCATGCCCACCTCTAATCTTTGCTGTTTCAGTTCTGGCTTCTCTTCACGCATTGGCAGGACAAGTCAAAGATGAGCCAAGTGAAGAACATGGCTTTCCTACCAAGCATGTGAACTACAGCAGCCAACACAGGACAAACCTATGTTAGCCCTCAATCCCGTACCAAGTGTGGTTGGTCATCCATCAGCAAGAGGCTAAGGCCTTTAGCATTATCAGAAGCAAAAGGTCCATACATATTTTGTACCAATTACATTTTCCCTAGCTAAGCTCATTGTAACGCTCAACTGAACACAGGATCCAATTTTCTACATATCTGAATTTTGCCCACATTTCCTGCGATGAATATCTGCCCAACTGTTGCGTTCCTGACATGAGGCTAAGTCAAATTCCTAAAGAGTCAAGACACCAGAGCTGCTTGGGAAAGGGTGGGTGTGGAGGAGGAAATAATGGCCATAACCTTTTCTTAAGCCATTTTGCCTGATATTGTCACAAACCGTGTATTTAGAAATCCAGACCTGAAAAGGTCTCAGCATATCCTAAGCTCACGCTGAATGTGGCTTCCCTTATTTTTTTGCACTCCCTATACTTTGTATTTACACTATGGAGGAGAACATGACTGTTTCCAACCATAAAAAAATCTATTCTACATTTGCAATAAAGGAGGACTTTGGCTTGTCCTTGAGAGAATGTCTTTATTTTCCAGAAATATCTCCTTCTGTAATTGCTGGGGAGAAAAGGTGAGGTTTTCTATCTCAAAACAGCCCTACAGTAAGAAACAGACAAGACAGACAAGCAAGAGATCCTCCTCATTTCAGAAAACTCCCTGCGCTTTTCATCCTTGAAAGTTGAAATGTAGCCCTTTATAAATCGCAGTCATGAGAAAGACAGACGGTTTCTCACATGGACACTGTTAGCACAGATCCATGCTCTACCAGCAAGGGCAGATCGAAGTCCCATAGGTAACCATCAGTGCATCTTATCTGCTTTTATAGCACCATAAAACTGCTCGTAATACAGTAATTACTTTATTAAATGCAAGCAAATACATATTTCTGGAGTAGATCTTTTTATGTGCAATTGGCAAAGAGCTACAGGAAAGAGACCTCAAAAATATATAAAATTAGACACAGCTAAGCAATTTTTAGCAGTCTGCAGGCAGGAAAGCATTCCATAACACTACACCATCACACCACTGCAGCAGTTGACACTGTCTCTGAATTGTCACATTACTGAGTGATCTCCTTACACCAACTCTAGGAGGTTCTTGCCCACTGTGGGCTGTAAAATGGTAGTCAGAGGGCTCCAAGACAAGAAAGGAAGAAACTGGCTAAAAGTTACACCAGTTTCTAATGTTTTCATTAAATTATGCAGGCTCCCTCTGGTGGGGGATTTAATGTGCAGATTGTTGCAGTTAGCTGTATGTGAACAGGTTTGAACCACATTTTTTTTCTTTTGTAAAATGAACCTTGTTAGGATTGGACTCTGTACTTCTTGGAGTCTCTTGTGATGCTTCAGTGACAGCAACTTAAAGTGATGCTTTGTTTCTGGTAATGCTTTTTCTCCATCCCATAAAGAGCAGCAACCTTTGATAAAAAGAACGAAATATCGTATTTTTTAAACCAGTGTCTTTGTGCTCCAAAATCCTCAGAGCATTTCTCAATCTTTACTTCACTCTCTGGAGCCCCAGTAGAACCACCACCTCTGTCTCAAAGTGGAAGGAGGCCAAAGACAGACCCAGACCACACAAGATCTACTGCTGTACAGAAGAAACCCTAGCTCCCAATTTCTATTTCTGTGGTCTATATATCCATTATATTAAGCACCAAGTCTCAACTCCCTCCAACACAGGCAATGCCATTTATTTGCACACTTATAAGACAAATCCCTACACTGTCTTATACCTGTGCATCTCTCTACAAGACACACATGCACAAGAGACAAGCAAACCATCCACCCTTTTCCTTTCTCTTTCCCCAGAAGTTCAGTGTAACCAGCTAGTCAAAGACCACGAGAAGCTTTACGAACACAAGAATATGACAAATCCAATAATTTTAGTATCCAAGACTAAATACATGTGCTATGCACGGCCACCAAAATACCTGTTCTGCCACCTCATAGTCAAATTTAGTTTTCTTGTCCCCTGAACATTATAACAAATGTTACCAAAAGTCTGCAGTCTCAAGTATTGATAGAAATAAAGGCAGCATTTATAAAGTAAAAAAGCACACTCACAACTCAAGGTAGAAAAACTGCAACCCGAAGATGTCCTTTACTGCACAGGAAAACCAGCACGAGCCCTTCCAAGGATGGAGTCAGTTTTATTTCTGACAGCCCTTGTCACGAGTCACTAACTTTTCTTCCTTAATAAAACCACAAAGTGCATCACAGCAAGTGTGCTGTAGCAAGCCAGAGAATTCAAAAGATCATTCAATATTAAAACGGAGAACTTTGCTATGTATGAGTCTAATTCTCTCTAGAACAAGTCTAATTCTCAATTTGTCCTCATGCTTTTAGACAGGGAGGGCTGCAAGATCACAATAAGGAAGGCTTATTTATCCCTTTTTTTCCTAATACAGGGACTCTGAATAACCTCACACAGCATGTCAGATGCCGAGTGAATTCACATTACTGCCTGGCAGGATGGCAGCTGAAGAGCAACCAAATTTGAGGTACATTTAGGATTTAGCCAGCACAGAAACAAGTCTCAAAAGTAAGAGAAAAGACTCTCATCACTTTAAGTTCTTTGGGACAACTATAAAGTTTTAAAAGAACATACCGCTTGCAAGTTATGCAACACATGTAGGAAAGCAGCTTAAATGTAGCGATTCGTTTTCAGTTCTGTGGGATGCTATTAACGCAATCCAAAGCAGGTGTCGGCTCATTTGACCAGACTGCTACCTCGCTTTGCCTCAGAAGCATACTTCTAGTGCCCAACGGAAAGCAAAGACGACCAGGGAACCAGAAGATGGGTTTTTATAGTTCGAAGAAACAGGGGTGATCTCCTCGCCCGAGTTCCCAGAACCCCCCCCAAGCAAAGCTCACTGTGAACTGCTGACACCGACAGACCACCCTACAGATGAATTTGCAGATGGGATGCGAAACCCTTCTCCTCGTACTGAAACCAGACAACTCTCCCCTAACGGGCCTGGGCTGTACACTACCTGTAAGCAGAGAGGAAGAGGACAAACACACACACCACTCACACACTCTCCCTTCCCGCACGCCGCCACAGCCCCTCACTTGTAAGGCAGTGGGGGCTGCCTTATATAAACGGGCTGTGGGAGCGCAGGGACAGGCGGGTTTTAGGGGCAGTCCAACCCGCTGGGGTCTGTGCCCTGGGACCGGGCTGCAGCAGGCGCAGCTCGGGGAGCGCGGCGGGTGCACTCACCGACGCCCAGCCCCACCACCACGCGTCCCCCCAGCAGGGTCTCCTTGTCGCGGGCGGCCGCCAGCACGGCTGCCCCCGCCGTGAAGAGGCAGCTGGCCAGCAGGATGCAGGGCCGCCGGCCGCACAGCCCGTTCAGGACGCCGCCGGCCAGGGCGGCCAGGGCGGCGGCGCCCACCGTGCTGGAGACCAGCAGCTCCTGCCAGAGCGCGTCCAGGTTGAGCTCCCTCTTGAGGAGGAGCAGGGCCCCCGACACCACGCCGGTATCGTAGCCGAAGAGGAAGCCCCCGAGGGCGGAGAAGACCGACACCACGTAGACGAAGCTGGGGGTCTCGTCCTGCTGGAACTGCCGCCGCGCCGCCCGCTCCAGGTCTCCGCCCGACACCGCGCTGTTGAGGCTGGAGCACGACTCGGCGGTGACGAGGCTCCGCTCGCCCGCCGCCGCGCCCGAGCCGGCGGACACATCCGCCTGCCGCCTCCGCTTCTCGCCCATCAGGTTGCTCAGGCTCCGCAGCGTGTACTCCACACTGTCACTGGCCTTGCGGGACATGAGACTCCTGCCCCGGCCGGGGGAGCGCAGGGGACTGAGGCGGGCGGCTCTGGCTACGGCGGCGGGGCTGCTGCTGTTACTGCTGCTGGCGCCGCCCGCCCTCGCCTCGCCTCGCCCCGCCCCGCGGGTCTCCCCCCTCGTCTCGGCGGCGAAGCGGCCGCCGCCCCATCCGCGGCGGAGTGAATGGGTTGCCATGGTAACTGAGTGAGGCAGGCAGCAGGCCGCCGCGGCCCCAGCCGCCTCTGCTCCGCAGCGTGTGGGCGAAGAGGCAGCGGGCGGCAGCCGGGAGCGCCGAGGGGAGGCCGGGGGCGCAGCGGCAGGATGGAGGACGGCTTCTCCAGCTACAGCAGCCTCTACGACACCTCCTCGCTGCTCCAGTTCTGCAACGGTAAGGGCGGGGGCCGCCTGTCGCGGCCGCCCCCGGCGAGCAGCGGGGTCCCGGAGCCCCGGCGGGGCGGAGCGGGCCTGGGCGGCCTCGCAGCTCCCGGTGTCAGTGTTGTTCGCGGCGGAGGAGGTGGGTGCTCGTTCCCTCCGCGGCTGGCTGCAGCCGGCGGGGAGCGCCGGGGCTCGCTCCGGTTTGTGTTAGCCACGGGAGGTTTGGTTGTCCGCGACTGGTTCGGTTGGAGCAGCGCACCCCGTTCCGGCGCTGCGAGTGCCTGAACAGCCTAAACCGGCCCGGCGCAGCAGGGGAGGAAACGCGGGGTTTGGGGTGTATCATTAAGCGGGTTTTGTCAGTGTAACGCGGCTTGGCGAGCTGCTGGAGCGAGGTTGCCAGGATCGTTAGCAAACGCATGTACTCTTCCCGAACTTCCAGCTCTTGATCTGTCTCTTCCCTGGGGTTTTCTCTTGTGTGTATCCGCCTCTTCGTGTTCGCGGCACCGGGAGCTGGCGGGTCCAGCTCCTCTCCTCTCTTCAGCAGGTATGGACAAGGCTATTGAAAACCCAAACTCCCTCGGGGATGTTTCTTTCCACCCCCTTTCTTAGAAACTGCGTTATACAGCAGCTGTGTAGATGGCATCTGCAACTAAATTGGATTTATTGAAGCAGGGGAGAAGTACTTCGGCACGGTCGCAAATGTCCATTTATGTAGGTTTTTATTTTTTTTTGTTTTGTTTTTGAAAGGAGGTTTTAAATTGTGCGTGGTTTCTTTGTAATTAACACTTTTACTGTTGGAGGAGTTACAGAGTTGCTTGTGGTGATCCTGGACCATATAGTTACTGGTGAAAGATGCCCTGTGCTTATGGTGTAAGGCAAGAACAGCTTTTAAGGTTGGCCAGTCATTCACCTGTGCCAGTGGGTTAGCTTTGTCAGTAGCCCATACCGAGTGCTTGGAAAGACAGCTGTTAATAATTTGCCCATAGCAAAGGCTTATTTTAAAAGCCTTTAGGTAGTGCTTATCCATCCTGAATTCCTTCCTCTTTAAGTTAGCAGTTTGTTCAATCCATTTTGTTTTTTTTTTTTTTCCCTCAAATCTACAATGATCCTGGCTTTTATCTTGTGCTAGCAGGTTTGAAGTTGTGTAATTGCAACATAAAAAGTATCCTCTTTGATTCTTTCAGTTGTACAATTTGACTGCTGCCGTAAATGGTGTAGGGTTTTCCTGCATGAGTCAGGAAATAGGAAAGATTGACTGTTTAACAACACTGTCTTCTGCTGACTAAGCACAGTGGGGATATACCAATGTATGTTAGTTTTTGACTGTTACTGTAAAGGAGCAATAATTATGTTTTCCCAAAGCCATTGCTGTGTTTAGTGAACCCCAGTGGGTGTCCTGTTCTGTAGCAGAAATGAAGTATTGCATCTTTCAAATTTTCTGTTGGTCCTCAAGAGACACATATTTATTGCCTGAACATGGGATATGTTGGGTGGCTACAACTGCAGGCTCATTATTCAGGCAGGGGTTCTGACTGTTCAGCTGTGTTCTTCAGTGGGCTCTTCTTTCTTTTCACTTGGGTGATGTGTTTGATCTTAGTAATCTGTCTGACTTGCTTTGTTTAATCTGTCTTCTTTCCTTTCCACCCTTGGGCTCAGTAGCCCATGAGCTAGTTGCATGTGCTTATCTGGTTATGAACAGTAGTTCTTTTGGTCCTACAGTAAAGTCTGATATTTCTGAGGGCTTTACAGTGAGATTTCAAGACTTTTATAATATAGTCCATGAGTTTCTGAGCTTTCTTATGGTGCTGTGAGACATGACCTATTACATGAGTGGCAACAGGTGTCGTGTGATGGGGCAGGCACAGGTTTCGTGGCTGATACCCGAAGGTGAATGTGGTGGGAGAAAGGATCGTGGAAGCAGATAGATGCTCGAGGCATGTGCTGTCTGTCAGCTCATGCTCAGTGCAAGGGCCTGGCAGCATCCTGTACATTGGGTCTTAGGGTTTTCGTACACTACAGGATATGGAGAGAAGGTGCAGTACTACTTGATGGGTGTGTGCAGGGTGGTCTTGCAGCTCTGAGGCATTGAGATCAAATGCACAAGTCTTGTGCCACTTCCTGAGACAGGTTAGTGGTGAGCACATCCAGGTAGTAAGGAGACAGTTGCCTCTCTCAAAGCCCTTGCGCAGCAGCCCTTTTCTCAGCAGTAAGTGGTTACTCCCAGCAGGTGGGATATGTTTTTTGCTCATCAGTAAACTGTGATGATCATTTCCTAGAGTAGAATACTGTGAAACAAGATGTAGCATTTATTGAGATTTAATTTTAAAAAGCCACAATGTTGCATAGATAGTATTAAGATTCTAATTTTTATTGTAATTGAAACCAAGGTACCTCAGCTTGTTTTTTTTTTTCCTTCTAGCCCATTAACTTCAGTGGAAATGTACTTACAGCAAGTTGAAATGTTAAGTTTAAGCACTTTAGTCATATGTAAAACGTAAAAGGTTCTGATACCTACTAGCTGCATAGAATCGCAGAATAGTTCGGATTGGAAAGGACCTCAAGATCATCTAGTTCCAACCCCTCTGCCATGGGCAGGGACCCCTCTCACTAAGCCATGTCACCCAGGACTCCATGCAACCTGTCCTTGAACACCGCCAGGGATGGAGCATTCACAACTTCCCTGGGGCAACCCATTCCAGTGCCTCACCACCCTCACAGGAAAGAACTTCCTCCTTATATCTAATCTAAACTTCCCCTGTTTAAATTTTAGCCTGTTACCCCTTGTCCTGTCACTACAGGCCCTAATGATGAGTTCAGTCTTCAGTAAGATATAGCCTTAGTTTTGAGTAGGCTGAATGTTAGACGTAGCAGGAAGTTGCTCTTTTTTAACAGCATTTTCTTGGTTTTGGTTGGTTTTGAGCTGTTTAGGAATCCTTGCATAGTTGAAGGAAGACAACAAGCTTCTCTAAAGCCTGAAAGGCTGTTGTCAAACTTCATAATTGTGAATGGAATTTAATGCATCTGGGAATAGTGCATTACTCCTTTGTAGAACAGGAAGTCTATTAACTGCTTCTATATAAAGTAGAAATTATTTTTAGAACTTGTAAAAAATTTGTAAACTTTATTTCTGGAGAAGCCAGGAAGTAAATTCTGCAGTCCAAGAGGAGGAAGAGGAGTAGTTTAGTTTCAGACTTTTAGATTAAAACTTTTATGTTATGCAGAGCTGCAGTCAGTTTATTCATGCATCTGTAATACTACACTGTTCTCAGTTTGGTATATGATGGAGAAATGAGCTCTGTGTGGTACTTATTTTTACATTTGTAGAGTAGTAATTTTCTTTCTGCTTCTGTAAAGTGACTTACAATTCATCTTTTGTGTTTTATTGAATTTTGTCTTTCTATTTTACAGTTTTAGATTGGAACTTTAGAATGGATCTCACGGGGAATTGTCTTTACATTTGAGGCTATAAGACATTTTGAAACTGTCAGTCCAGCTTCCTGTTGGCGTTTACAGCCACAAGTACATGTCCTTGCTGTCCTTAGATGTTTCTTGTGGAATATCTGTTGCTGCATTTGTCCCTTAGAGAAACTTCCTTTGCAGTTACAGTGTAAATTAAACCCTGTGAATGCAGCTGTTGAATGTATCTTACTTTTTGAACATTTTCTATGTTATGATGGAGCAGTTATGCATCAACAGATGAAGCTTCAGGCAAGTGCAGAGGAGGGCCATGAGGACGATCAGGGGACTGGAGCACCTCCCCTATGAAGACAGGATGAGAGAGTTGGAGCTGTTCAGCCTGGATAAGAGAAGGCTGTGTGGAGACCTCATAGCAGCCTTCCAGTATCTGAAGGGGGCCTATAGGGATGCTGGGGAGGGGCTCT
>JASSUY010003226.1:0-49059 GCA_032466535.1 Forpus xanthops | reverse complement strand
TTCTCCAGGCTGAACAGCCCCAGCTCTCTCATCCTATCTTCATAGGGGAGGTGCTCCAGTCCCCTGATCATCCTCGTAGTCCTCCTCTGGACTTGTTCCAACAGTTCCATGTCCTTTTTACATTGAGGACACCAGAACTGCGCACAATAAGTATATAAGGATCCTAGATTCAAGATGCATTGTTATAGCAAATTATCGTTAGAAAATTGGTTCACATAAGCCTTAAAAAACCAACCAAACAAACAAAACACAAACAAACAAAACCAAAAAGCCTGAAGACTTAGGTTGCAAAAATCAGTAGAGTGGAATTTTAGTGGCAGTCTTGGAGACTCAAGCTCATAATGTCTACTGGAGCAGAGAAGCAAGCTAAAGTCACATGAGTCTTCTGAGAGGAGTGGTGTTTGTATCCTTTTTTATCTAGGAAAAAGTGTAGGGGAGGAATGGATATTCAAGCTCCTTAGATGCTTCTTATTTGAAAATAAGTTCCCACGGATGAATGTGCGTGTCCACACATGCACGTTTATGCACATGCAGTTCAACATTCTTACAATGTGTTAGACACTCTGGGTTGACAGGATCCAGATCACCATCTGCTGATGCTCCTGTGACTTTCAGTCACAAGTGATGTCTCATGAGAGTGGAGTAGAGTGGCAGGATCACCTCCCTTGACCTGCTGGTCACACTCCTTTTGATGCAGCCCAGGATATGGTTGGCTTTCTGCACTGCAAGCACACACTGCCAGCCCATGTTCAGTTTCTCATTGACGAACACCCCCAAGTCTATATCATTTCTCCCCCCAAACCTGTACCAGTTCATGGTGAATTCTCTTTCATCTATAGCTTAGATCCTGAAATAGGAAGTTTAGATCCCTACTAAATGAAAATAAACACATGTTAACATAATGCATAGGTGTATTTCAGCCTTCTAATAACCCATGAGTAGCAGAATTGAGTACTAGTTTATGGTTATGAATGTCATCAGTCAGGCAATACTTGAAAAAGTCCACTTTTGCCTCACTTACTATTTATTGCCCATGTGTTTTGTTTGAGACCTCCTTGTCCATATATTATGAGAAAGGATGAATTAGAGCATCTCAATCCCCCTGGTTCCCTTTCCTGCAGCTCTGTTAACTTCTTCTAGAAGCTAAAAGTTACTGAATATTTCCTTTTGGAAAGCTCACTGTATTCATTACTTTGTATGTATCTAAATAACAATAGATATTCCTAGTCTTTTCATATACTATCATATCTCAGTGGTATGTCCTATTCTTCACTTAAGAGGTTGCAAATTAACAAAATGTCATATGGGAGGACTTGGCAAAACATGGTGAAATAACATATAATTCATAACATGTTGGTTGCTGCATTGGCTCTGCTTCAAAGCTAAACCAGTGACTCAGATTTTCTTCCTCTTTGTGCTCTGCAGAGTCTGGAATTGCACAGCATCTGACCCAGCAGGGGAAATCTGGAGCTGCCCCTTGCATGTGTATTTATGGCATTCAATGAATATTTAGGAAATGTTGCCATTAAATTAAGACAAGTGCAGTAGAACTCAGCAGACCCTCTTCTTGGTTTCCAGTTCACCTGTTAGTAATAGAGCAGAGTCTTGAGGAACAAGATCAAAGGAACAGGGCTGCAATAGTTTCAGATTTAACTGCTGACCTTTAATCCATTATTACTAGTCCAACAGGGTACCTGTCTTCTCCATGAGTCTAATGCTTATTTATGTATTTGAGAAGTCATGCTGCTCTACACTTTCTCATTTTTCAGACAGAGGAGTAAAATAGTCACGTTCACCTGCCTTATGTATGTTTTAAACAGCAGATCTGCCACAATATAGTGTAGTATTACACTAAGTATGTACAGCTGCTACATTTCTGGGAGCTGATAGGACTCTGTGGTCACTTCATTTAAGGCTTGAATTTCCTAATGGACTGTGTTAAGCAGTCTTCCCTCCCTCCCCTGGATAAGAAGTGCTGTAATAAGCGCTTGCTTAAAATGATATGATTGTTTAAACAGTAAAGAAAAGTCATCACTAATGTTTCAAAACAGCACTAAGTAATGCTGCAAATTATCCATCCCTGAAAAGTTGCCGTGTTTAGAATTGGGACTTTTGTCGTTATCCTAATAACAAAATCTTCTCCCTTACACAAGACACATGCACTCTGAAGTGATGCATGCCCACAGATTCCCAGCTGGGAGAAGGCTTAGCATGAGGCCACCTTGGAGTGTCCCCAGAGAGCAACAAAAGTGCTCCACGAAGCCCTGGGTTACCTGAGTACTGACTGCTTCCAACCTCTAATTCCTTCCTCGTGGTAGGTTTAGCAAAAATGGCAACGCAGTGAAATGAGATGGTACCTTGCTGACCTTGGGAGTGTTTGAACCTAAGCGGTTTAGTTGGAGGTACACACCAGTCCTTCCTGCCTTTTGTCCCAGCAGAGCTGTGTCCCTTTGTGCTCCAGAAGCTGTACCCCTGCATCCTCTGCAACTTCATAGGGATAGGGAGTCTGTGAGGAAAAAGACTTGTGCTGTTGGAAGCTTCTCTTCTAGTAAGAAATACAAATTTTGCCACAAGTCTTTTTCAGGCATGATCATTTAAAATTATCTGCCTTAGCAACCATGCTTTGCAAGAACAGAAGCTGAATTCAGTTGTTTTGAAATGATAAGGGGTCTCCCCACAAAGTGTAATTTTATCTAAATAACCAGAAATAAATAAAGAAAAAAATAGGTGTGTTTTACCCCACTAGGCAAAAAGTGAAGTATCCCCCCCAAACCACCCCCTCAAACCAAAATAACCCAAATCTGCGTTCATGCACTTACTGTATAATGATAACCTGTTGTGCATCATAATAATACCAATTAAAAGGAAAAGGGAACACTTTGTGCTAATGTTTGTAATTGAAGATTTAAGATCTGAAGCTGTTCTGATGCTCCCTTCCTTAGAGATTTAATTTTAGAGGCCATCTAATAAAAAGTTAAGTACCAAAGAGGCACATAAGGGCAAAAAGCCCTAGACCACCAAGTTATAGAATATCAAATTTAAAGGGAACGGTTTGATTTGTAATTGGATCCAGTGAGTTTGAAGCCTGAAAAGATTAATTTTGAAATTAAGTTTATTGACTCAGTGGGTCAGAAAACAAATTTATTATGGCCAGATAGCCAAACCTGGAATGAAGACTGAATTCATAGAGGTCATAGGCTCACTTCACAGATCTATTAAAGCGCAATTTACTTGATTTGACTAAGACTTCAAGAGACAAAGTGACTGTGAGGTTATCAGCCCTTATTTTATGCTTGACCTTGTTTCTGTTTCACATTGCCTCCCACTTAGGAAAAAAGTTGATAGATATTTTTGTTTACAGTGCAATCAGATTTCATTTTTCCTAATAAAAAAACTACTGTTTAGCAGCATAAAATGTAAACAGTGATGGCTCTTTTCTCTCCATACAGGACAGTGGTGGGCAGCACTGTGTATGAGTCTGTAGCACAAGCAGGCAGTATGTTTTATGATGGTTTTTATCTAAGCTATGTAGTAAGAATGAATGTGAGCAATCAAATAGGGCTGTAAGAAGTTGAACGTGTTTATTTAGTCATGAGTTCTGTTGCATTAGAGAACTCCTTATGTTTTCAAATTATATTTAAAGATGATAAAGTGCACAGAGCATCATAAAGCCTTAGTACTCCTGCCTGAGTAGCTTTTTGGTTAATTAATGTATATCACTATGTGATTAACATGGACATGTATATGCAAACACATACTAAAGCCTGGGAGTAAACAGAAGCTATCATTCCCCAAAATTATTACTGAGTGTTGTCAGAAAAAGTTCTTTTGATTTCAAGCCTAGCTGTGCAGCCTAACAGTGCATAAGAAACACTTAACAATCTCCCTGTTAAGTCAATGAGTAATGGCAAAAAAAAAGTTACTTCTGTTACTTATGCACGTGCAAAATTTAGTTTGAAAAATTATCATCATTCATGTAAATTTGGAAAATTGCTTGAAGGTACTTGGTGCAAATAATGCCCCTGACAAATGTCCCTGACAAAAAAATAAAGGCTTGGCTGTTACATCTTCTTATAGACTCCCTTTCAATAATAAGTTTTAAAACACATGGGGCTCTGAATAGAAAACCTGTTTCTCCTAGAGACTTAAATTGCATTAATTAGGTGTTCAGAAAGGTAAGTGTAGAGCCTGTGTCCTACCTGGTTTGCATAAAATTGTCTGTGTTTGGTTCTGTGCAGCTATAGAGAAGCAGGATTTAATAAATGGTTCACAGAGTAGCTGCTTTGGCTGTGGGTTTGAACAGAATGTATGTGTATTTTTGTGTGCTTGTATATGTGCACATCTGTATGTGTGTGCATGTACACATGTGTATTTGCCACAGCACCCAATTAATAAAGTTTCTTGCAAATGCTTGAAGGTAGATGGGAAAAAGACAACAAACATCTCTGTAGCTATGATCGCTGTGTTGAGATATAAATGAATGCCGAGAAGTGAATGCAGATGAAAGGCAGAGTCTGCAGAGGAGATAGTTCAGGTGTGGGGCACAATTGCAAACTTCTTTGGGGAACTATTTGGAGAAAGAGGGAAAAGGAAAATATCCTCCCTCAGAGGATGTTTAAAGTTTGTGGAAGGTAGAAGGTTGTAGACAGTGACCAAGAATGCGGACCAGACACTGATGTATCAAGCGAATCCTGAGCTGTGAAAAGAGGTGGGTGGCATCAGTTGGAAAGAAGAGTTGGCATTGTCTAGCTGTCATCAGCTGGTCTTTTCGCATACTGGATACTAAACCCAGAAATCTCATAAAACTCCTTCCCTAAACCAGAGCTAGGATTTTTCATGATTAGACAAGGCATATGAAATTCCAAATTAACCTACTGAGGCCATCAGTCAGAATATCCTCACTGCTCCCCCACAGCAAAGCAAAACATATTAACATCGCTAACAATGAAATGCATCAGCACCTGACTGATGCCACCAATGACTTAATGAAGGGATCTGGCAAACCTAGCGTACTTGTCAGTTTGCAAACTCAATGGACATTTTACTGTCCATCTGCTGCCTTTTAATACTATAAATTTTACTCAAATTCCCCTTGTCTGAATTACTAGCAGGTATCCAATCCAATTAAAAGGCGTGTTCACTTTTAATTTTAACCACCATGTCACATTACATCAGTCATGTTGCATTCTGGCTGCTTTGGTTATATCGAGATGAATATGCTAATTACAGCTTGAGAATCTGCTGTGTCCTGGACAGCAGGCGCTTGATTCCAGAGAAGCAAGCAGTTCACACGAGGTGCCCTCACATCAGTGCTGGACAGCTTCAGAGGTTATGTCTCAACAGAAGTAGATTTTGTTTACACGCAAATACTACAACAAAACACCACTAATTGCATTACAGCTTGACTAGAAATGCTTTTAAGGTTTTTTGTACCCTGGGTGTAAGCAGTTTAGAGGAATGATTTGGATTTAAATAGATGTTACAACACGCTGATACCGGAGAAGTCAAAGAAGTTGCTGCCTAGCAGAGTGACTGAGGAAGAAAGATGGCCAGTAGCTTTTTTTCTGGAGGTTGCTAAGGTGCTCTGCTGAAGTCTTAAAATCACTTAGGACGCACTTTTGAAGGGAAACATTTTTCTCTGTTAAAAGAGTTTGGCAGGATAGACTTCATGATCTGTATGCAGAATATTTTTACATCAGCAAGGGATTTTTGGTTAAAGAGTTTAAGTGCACAGCAGTGATGTGTTCAGAAAATAAGCAGATAACACATGATATTTACTTACCTCTGAATCATTATGGCTCCAACCTATGTAAGCTAGGCAATCACTCGATAAATACTGCTCTTCCCTATATTCCATGTCTTGGTTCAGGTTACATTAGATTAGCCCACATTGCGTTGGCCTTGTGTGAAATTATGCATCTTCCAGTTTTATTTCTGTGTGATCAACACAGAATGAGCATCGAGAACAGTCTTTATTCTGATGCAAACTTAGGGTAAATCTCCAAAGTGAATCTAATTTGCACACATTATACTTGGCGCCACTTTTCCCTTTTTTTAACGAACACATCAAACATAAATACTAATATGAGCTGGGCAAATAATGAAATGCATATTAAATAATACATTTGCTCAAGAATATCATGACATTTGAATAAATTTTTGCCTTAATGCATCTGTTCACTTCTCAGTCAGCTCATTAACTTAGGGAAATATTGAAAAAGAAGCTTGAGTATTTTTTTCACTATATATTTTTATTTAAAACCCAAAATTAAGCAAATATGGTTTTCAAAAATATGTTTGGATTAGGAACAGTGTTGTGAATAACACCTTCCATACACACTCCTCAAAGGATGTATGGAATAGTGCATAAACATGTAGTTTAACAGGATGAAATTCTGCCCAGGCAGGGGACCATGATGGGCAGTGGTAGAAAATCTGAGGGACCTAGCTGAAGGTGGAAATTATGTCTAGTCCTAAAGTTTCTCAGGAGAACACTGTCACATTGCTGTGACATTTCAATAGCGGCAAAGTAATTTGTGCAGGTGAGACGGCAGTTCAGTGGAGCTGCAATATTGCTTGTCAGATGACAGTCTGCATTTGATTCTTCCCTTACTCTCCCATCTTCCCCCTCCATCACACATAGAAACCTTGGGAAAAATTCAGGGATGAAACTGAGTCAGACCACGGTAGTAAATCATATCGTGTGTCTTTGGCCCCTTCTAGGTTGGAAAGTTTAATCCTCTTTAGGTTTCTTTGCAAGCATTTACTGGTTTATGGGAAGGCTGAAGAAACCCTTACACACATTAACATTGAATCTGGCCTCATGAGTCTAAATAAGGCTAGGCGAGGCCAAGCGGATATAACTTACAAGCTGCAGATGAACAGGAAAATCTACTACTGGGAATTGTTCGTTAAAGTCAGTTTCTCCTATATATCACAACATGCTCGATGAGGAAGTGTTAAACTTGCTGGAAGAAAAAGGTGGGTTTTATAGAGCAGAACTCTGAAAATTTAAAATATCTTTCCCAAAGAAAATTGTTTCTGCAATGATAAAAGACTGTGGCCAGCTTAAGTTCAGTGACAGGCTGCGTTCCATCAAAAACCCAAGTACGACTTTAAACTGGGCTGAAAGTAAACGTATGTTGCAAGTTGTAGGCATGGATGCAATTTGGTATCTAAAATAAATGTACTCATCTGTTTAATAATTTTTAGAAACATAAAGTAGCTGATGGTTTTGGAGGTGGGAGGTGGTGTGTGTCTTCAGGCTTTGGTTTATTTAATCTCCTTCCTAAGAAGCAGGAGGCTAGACTGCCTCTGTTGCATGGAGGGGCTGGTGGAGATGCCTAGACAGGAGCCAGCTCCTGTGGCTGGCAGGGGAAGATGTGGCTTTATTGCTATCCATTTACTTCAGAAGCAGAGCAAAGTATCTCTCTGGCTTTTACCTGGACTTTATGAGAGGAAGGTTCTTAAGTGGGGAATAGTAGATCAGCACAGCTTTACTGTGGTGTGTGTGAGACTATCAAGCACTCAACTTCCCCAATGGCTGAATGCAGTAATTTTCTCCATATAGCAGTGCTGGGTCCAGTACGACTATCGCCCTACCTTCCCCTGAAATTCAGATTGTCAAATGAAAGGGGAGACCTCTTGAGTTAGAAATCAAACAACTCAGTCTCAGTTACTCTTATTATTTTTAATTTAGCCCCCAGGCTTTCAGAGTTGTTGTACACAGTGCTTAATCAAGTGGAAGTGAGCTCCTAGAACTAAATGTAAGTCTTAAAAGCATAATCTAGAGATTTAAACAGAACAATGACATTTAGATATTGATGAGGAGCCAGGTTTGAATAGTTTCATGGTGTAATAGTAATAATGGTTAATTTTGGCCATTGTGAGATGGTTCAGTCTCATACCTCCATTTGCAGAAGCAATTTATCAGTATCAATGCCTTGGTAATGCAGCTCCCCATTGAGTTTCATCAAATGCTCAGGCATTAAAAGAACAGGTAGCTGTACTCCCAGCTTCAGTGGCAGGGGATGTTAACTTCATCCTAAAGGAAGGATGGATCAGGAGCTCTGAAAGAGAAGTTTCTAAAATACTGAGGAAAAGGGTTAACCAAGGGAAAGTTTGAAAAAGGGGAAAAAAGAAGCATTGAATCACTCTGGAGGCTATTTAAGAACACCATATTAGACGCACAGATGGTATGTATACCTCTGAGCAAGGAAAAAGTAGAAAGGGGAGAGTGAATCTGGCATAGTTAAGTGAGGAAGTGCATAAGCTTAAAGGGACACTGTCAACTTAAATATCACACTTATTGAAAAATTTGTTACCTACAACAGTTACCAACAACACCTATGATTGCTGTAACTGAAAGATGAGACAAAAAACCTCTCTCTGCTTTTTGGTGTGCTTCCTTTGGGCCCAATCCAGACTCCATTGGTGTCAATGAGTGACATCCCATTGCTTGTAATTTACTCCAGATCAGGCTCTGTGTATGTTTGCCTGTACGTTGTGTATGGGCAGTTTCATTACTTTGTATGCGGTCTGATTTCTTATTGTTTCTGTGGATTTTCACACAGCAAGAGAGAAAAAAACATTTTTTTTCCAAATTGGAAGTGCAGTTGTTAAAACTATGGAAACTCCAATGCTGTCCCAACATACCAAATGTTTTGTTTTTTAAAAGAAACCATCATTCTTCAAAAAAATGTGAAAATGCAATCAATTTGGTTATACCCAGAGGTCCCTGGGGTAAAGCACAGGAATAAAAGGACAAATAAATTATCTGAAAGGCTTATGTGCAAAGCACTGTAGGAAAGAAAAAGCCATCTGTAAATCCCCCACATCTATAGGCCACGCAGCAGTGACTGTGGTCCCATCCAAAAAAAAAAAAAACAGAAGAAAAATAGAATTAAATTTTCTGCGTCTTTTTATCTTTGCCATAGAGGATGATGAGGAAATTCCTGTCCCAAGGACACTTTTCACATGAAATCAAGAGTGTTGCCTTACAGCAGAAATTGAAGTCTCTTAGGAGGAACTTATGGAGCAACTTCAGCAGCTCGAGAGCAGTAAATCACCAAGAGCAGATGGTACTCAGCTGAGTGTTCCTAAGGAAATAAAAGTGTGAAGCAGCAGAGATATTGACAAGGATCTGCAATATATCATTAAAACCAGCAACTGTTCCTGAAAATTTGGAATTCATTTGTATGGTGCTTAGAGAAAAAAAAAAAACAACCCAAAAAAAACCACCACCAACAAAAAACCAAAAGAGATAAGAAGGTTCCTTTCTTCTTGAACATAGAAAATAAAGTTGAGAGTTCCTAAGTTGTTTTTATTTCATTTGCTTAATGGCAGAATAAAGTAACTTTCAGTTAGGCATGACCTGACAGGTGATAGCATTGTAAAGAACAGCTGGAATATCGATTTTATACATAACAGCTTTTAGACAAAGATATTTAAGTGAACAGTTTAATTGAAGTCAGGATCACAATTTGCTGGATAAAGTTTGTTGGTTTGATCTGTTATTTGATGTCTATGGTTACTTTGATGCCCTCCATGGAAACAATGAATGCATTTTGGCACAGCAACACAGTTTGGTCCATGTTTTCATATGATGTTGGACATTTAAATAAGAGGCTGATTGCATTCCAAAGAACCTGAGTTTACTGCCAATACTGAAATTACTTCATAATGCTGAGGAATGTTTTCATATGAGCTATGAAAGTTTTTAATTGAATTTGCTATAGAAAAAAATATAATTGTTTTCAGAAAAAAGTTGCATTTTTCAACAAAAAGCAAATACTTTGATGCACAAACCCACTCAACTAAATCTCCATTTTCTGCAGTTCTACCATATGGGCAAGGAGTAACAGAGGACTACAGACGTTTTGCCAAGCAAACACAGCTAGTATGTACACGCATGCATGGAAATCAGCCGAGGGAGGCAAATTAGAAGTTCTAATGGATTTGGAATTTAGTAAAGCACTTGAAATAGCATCTCATGAAATCTTACCCTCAGATTAATTCAAATTACTTTGGATGTGAACACTGTCAAGTGGCCTGAAAACAGGCTCAAGGAATAAAGTAAAGGGTGGTGATAAAGGGCAGCATATCAGGTTGTGGATAGAGAAGTGCCAGAGGGACTTTTGTGAGGTTGGTCTTGTTTCACGTTTCATTGATGATCTTCATGAGGGAGCAGAGAGCAAGTTCACAAACTCTGCAGATGGTACTAAACTAGGAGGAGTTGCAGATACCAGGCAGGATGGAAAATAATTCTCTGGAGGAATTAGAAATAATGGAAAAAACCCAAACCAGGTAAATTATCTTGACAAAAGTGAGTTAATGTGTCCAGGGCAAATGAACAAACAACCTGGAAAAAAAAAATCTTAGTGGAATGAGTGAAACTGGACAAGAGGTTCAAGGTTAGGATAGGTAAGGGATAGTAACTTGGACTGTGCAATGTAATGGTAGTTAAATGGCTATAGCCATGGTCTGGAGTGTGGGGATGTTGAAGAGAATTCTGGGGTGGTTGCTAAAACATGGATAGAACAAGGAGTGGCAGGATCTGGAGGGAGTTTGGATGGGCATGGTTAGGGGCTGAGCGAGAGACAAAAATGGTTTAGGGAATATGAAAGTGTTAAGCCTGTGGAGAAGGAGGAGAAGGCTGGAAAGAAAATCTTTTGCAATTTCAATGTGTAATACTTAAATGTGTTAGTACTTGGAACTGTGGCCTGAAATGATTTGCTTTGCTTGGGACAGACTAAGCTGAGGCAAGCAAACACTAGTAAATACCAAAGCTGGTACTGGCAGAGAGAATGCATACACTGTCTTCTGTGTATTTTCCGTCTCTGACTTTTGCAGAAATGAAAGGATGGCATACTCGTATTCAGCAGGCTCAAAATTTATTTCCCAAAATTACACTGCCCATTTTTAGACTGAACTATCACAAATAATAGTTAAAGGCATGAGCCACAAGCCACTGAACTAAACAGGATTGCTCTGAAGCAGCAGTTGAACTGGGCCAGAAATTAAATAGTGTAGTTGCATAGGTGTGATAAAACTGATGAATATTAGCAAAATATATAGGTAAGCCAAGTAAAAGAGCAATGGAAACCAAGCCTCATTCATCAGAGATATTGTCTGCCAGTGTAAGCCCCAGATATATCCTATAACAGCATAGATTATAGGATATTTTTCACTCCTTCCTTCAGGTATTGGCTATTGTCAGCAGCAATTTGCCAGACGAGATGAACAAATGGCCTGATCACTATGGCGAGACCCATCTTCCTACTCAGAGTGGTTGCACGGATGGCATAGCAAGCGTGAAGGGCTCTGTGACATAATCCAGATCTAAATTGACGTGTCCTATTTGGTCTGCAAATACATAACTGGTATAAGCAGGCATAGCTTTATTAAAATCAATGGGGCTACTTCTGTCAGCTGTAATTTTGGCCCAGTAAAGGAATTGTAATAGCTCCATTTAATTCCTTCTGGGTCTGGAGAAGCAATAGGTTTGCTATAGTGTGACAGGAAAGTTTTTAGTTATCGTTAAAATGTTTTCTCTCACTTTCAATCATCCTCAGATCTCTCATAAAAATTTTCAGCATTCAGAATGCAGTTATCAGTGTCACCATGCTGCTCTTTTGGAATGTTTTGAAAATGTCAGTATTCTCAAGTATTCGCTGTTGCTGAAAATACAGAAAGCATAGAGGACTTTTCATAAAAGGATTGAAGCAATATGTGAGGTTTTATACAGTCTTATATAGTAACGGCTGTTTTTAAAGAAGTGTCATGTAGAAAAATAATTCATTATATTTGGACGTTTCAGCATAAAATATAATGTGTAGCACCTTCACCATGCTTAACTTTTCCAAAGAACATGGCTTGAGATATTAAAGCGTGTTGCATAGTTCGTAAGATGTTTCCTAAAGACAGCTAGTCACAAATGTGGTCATTTTGAGCTTTTTGTTTCTTTGCCCTTGAACACAGGTTGACTAACTTTATAAATTGCCAAACAGAATATGTAATAAGGTACTGACCACGAGTTTCAAAACAAAATATTTTGATCTTCCGGATGTCAGGGACACTATTTCCACTGATGTCAGTAGTAGGATGAGAACTGGATAGCAAAGTACAAGCCAATGGTGGCATTTCAACAAGAAAAATGAGGAATTGAGTATTTTCCTGTGTACTTTGTCATCTGCAGCTATCACTTTTTGCTGATAAAGCTGTATAAAATATTTAACCTGATTTATATTAAATAAAAGAAAGCCCAGCCCTCCCATGCTTAGGCTGGATAGTTCTTTGTTGTCCAGTAGCCCAGGGCAGGGAGGTAATGCACATCTTTCCTCCTTCACCATTCTGCCTTATCTTTCTCTTGCTTTACTTAACTGAACTTTCCCAGCCTTTGCAATACAGCTACCAAACTTTTAACCGCTCTCTGGCTATGTCTTCCTACATTTCCTAACCCATTTCTGCATTTTCACTGGTGAGGTTAGGATATGGTATGGCATTTACTGTTCCATGTTGTGTTCTGTGTTTGCAGCATGCCTTGCATTGTCTTGTGGATGTTTTCTTGGTTTGAATTTTTTCTTTTGGTGAATAGTACTGAGGAGTTTGTCAGTTGCTTTTTTTTTATCTGTGCCCTTAACGGGGTTTAACTTACGACCCCATTAAACAGTCATTTCTTATGTGCAATTGTGCTTACTGGAATGTAGGTTGCTATTATTAATCATCTTTCCATTTGTACTGTTATATTAATCATGTAAGGAGATGCGGGTGTAAGTTTGGATCCAGCAAGATGACAACTTCTTGTTCATGGTGATCCGAAATTCAACCCGTGAAGCAAAGAATGACTTTTACAAGTCATTTTCATGTTTGCCAATTTTGAAGGCGGCTCTGTGCCTTTTTGCAGTACTCCATGCTAATTGTGACCTGTGTGGATTTAGGGATTTCATGAATAATACAAGAGATGCAGGAGCAGTTGGAAAAAAAACAGTTTCGCACGTTGTTTGTGTCAGGGCTCAGTAATGGATTTACCCTCAAACGCAGCCACCGCTAAGAAGAGATTCTGGTTTCCGGGGCCTCACACTGTGCACACAAGAGTCATTTCAGTTTTGCACGCACGGCTCTCTAGCTGCTCTCCCTTTGTTCCCAAATAGCGTGTGCTGTGCCGCGTACATGTGCCTTCACATATTCCTACAGGAAATCTACTTTCACGCCCAAGAGGAAGAAAGTCTAGCACGTTTTCTGCAAATAAGCATGTTCCTTTGGGAAGTGTGCTTGCAGAGGAGCAGAGAGGACAGTACAGCTGTAAACATTCTGCTCAGAGATAATCAGTGCCCCAGCAGGAGCACCTTCCCCGCACAGCTGTACAATTCCCTTTGCTCTCTAGAAGGCCCTGCACCCTACGTGCAGTTTCCAAGCTACATTTAACACAATTGCCCATCAGCACTTAGGAAGCAGTTACCACAGAAACCCAGCAGAGACCAATTAGTCACATGATTAAATTAATTAAAATAACCCAGGGTATCTGCCATCTTGCTTCTTTCTGCTATGCATAGCGCATGACCCAGGTGGAGCTGTAATTGGGTGGCATTATTGTGCCTTTTAATCCTTGAATCATCTTCATACCATACGGGAGTAAGTCTTTGATTTTTCTTTTTCTACCAGTCTGCGTAAATCCCTTCCTGGAGAGCAGCGTTATTCCCTTGCCGCAAAGATGCATGATTCCTTTTCTGGAGATCTGTGTTATTGCACAAAACACATTCTCTAACCCCCTCAATAAGCCAAGTAGCGTCAAATTTACAAAACATCAGATTTAACAACAGTGAGATTTGTTATGTTTGGGATAAGAGGATTTGGAAACATTCAATTGCGCAGCTAAGACTTTTGGAGGTCTTTAATGACAGATCTAACAATACTTGCCAGAGAAAGCTCTGTAATATGTATTAGCACTTGACCTGAGAACTGTAAAGCACTAAGAAAAGGCTGTATGTTGTGTCTTCATCTCCCAAGTAATAATGTTACTGCAGTGGGGCGAGTTTAAGTGGAACAAGCTGTCTGCCTTGTAATGCTGCTTCCTGGGAAAGGCAGGCAGTTTGGTTTCCTCACTCAGTTTTAAAACCTAGAAACGCAGTCATATTCTAACTTAGTAAACCAGTCCTTTGTCCTTGGTCTTTTGGCTGCCTTGATAACGGCGTCCCCTGAATACCCATATCACCTGGAGTTTTCTTCTGTTATATCCATGCCATACCTCTGCATGCACACAAATCATCTCTACCTGAAATGGCATAAAACACAGAACATTACAATTTCTATCGCATCAGAAATATGCTGGCGACTGTTCTGAAGTTACCTTGATCCATGGCACCAAAAGGAAAAAAGATAAATAAAAATTTCGGTCTCTGGCCGCAGAGTAGAGAGCAGCTTGTCTCCCTTTCCAAAGCAGATTCCATACAAACAGACTTGACAAAATAGCATGCATAAATTACACGGCTCTGATGCATTAATTTGTGCCTAACAGAGCAAGTGGCAAAAACACTACATCTACAATGGGTGGGTATAAGATGGAAGAAATGAAATCTGTGGGTTAATGTATAAATAATCAACTGTTACGGAATTTGCAAATATTATGGAAGAAAGCTAGCAGGTTTTGCGTGTGCTGTATTGCTAGAGTGCCATGCACAAACACATTTGCTAGGCTTAACTGGCTCTGACTAGCCCGTCAGGAAGGATGTACATGTTTGGCAGTGCTGAGGCACAGATGCTTCAATATCAGATAGGGTCTAGTTGTGAAATGAGGTCTCTGTCCACCAGAATAATGTCAGCGACAAAAGGGAGCCCCCAGGAAGTCATAGCACATTTCCTGAGGTGGAGCAAGCCTTGTGCCAGGTGTAATGCAGGTCTGTGATTTTATAGATATTATCCCCAACTGACCATCATCACCTGCATCTAGGGCGCGCACACACACACATACACACACACACATATTACTAGGCGAAATGAAACCAGTGCTCTGAGTGTTTCCATTCTACTTGTGTTTTACTTGTAAACTGTCATGTGCTGCTGCAATGTATATAATACCTGCTGAAAAGTTACCTCTTGTGTAATGTTTGATCTTGCTATTTTTTGCAATAAATGACAATAAAAACACTGAGAAAGAAATTCTCCAGTTTTACAACGTAGTAATGCCAAAGAAATTGGTTGAATTATGCTTCTATAAAACTGAAGTAAAATAGTGGAAAATCTGGTCTGAAGATTGTAGATGCAGCAGCCACATGCTGTTGTTTCCAGAATTAAAAGATGTGCCATAAATATCCTCATGAAAAGGATCATGAGGAGGATGCTTTCTGTTTCATATTTAAAGTACTTCATCAACAAACCTGCCTACTAAGTTCACAAAGCTTTTCTTCCTCTATAAAGACAAATAAAAGTGGGGTGGTTTTTTTGTGCTTTCTTTTTAGACTAGAGCAATTAAAAGTTTTGACTGTTTCTTGTCATCCTACAGAAAATGAATGTGTCTGAAAGCAAAGGAAAGGACAGGCTGTTCTGTAAAAGCTCAGGTGGCTCTTTTGAAGTTCTTAATATAAATAGGGAGGGAAAGGGGTTACTTTTGCGTACATGGGCTCAGTGTTCTTGATACAAGTTTCTTGGCAGGGGCTTCCTGCTTTTCCCAGGAAACAAGCAAGGCCCCCTTACCAGGTATTATGGAGAAGCAAATGGTGATGGAAATAAGGGTCCCTCTCCCAGCCGTCCTTGGGGCTGTATTAATAAATGATGGAGCAGGGACTGAGTGGGTCAGTATGTACCTCTGTGCCATATCTGCGTTTGAGAGACATGCGCTGACCTCTTCCCAAAGCAGGAGATGGAGCAGTCCCACAGGCACTGTTCTCCTTGCCAAGTAGTTGTAGTGTTCGTAAAGGCACTTTAGAAGTATGGTCACTGAGCTGCTGCTGGGATGATCACTCCAGGAGCACACAGATTAGAGGTAGGGATTACAGAAAAAGAAGTACTGGAGAGTAAAGAACATAATGTTTCGATTGTGGAGGTATTGGGCAGAATCAGCAGGATTCCAGGCTTCCTTTATAAAAAGGTGAATAAATTATATTTGCCCTCCTTGGAGTAAGAAAAAGGAAGGATATAAAAGAAAACTTGATGAAGTGCAAGCAATTTAGAAATAACTATTGTGAATGAATGTTATAAGTGCACATGTATTGCATGCCAGAATAAATGAAAGCAAATCAAGATAGCAGAATTTTCTGCTTACTACAGTAGCCAAAGCAAAGAGTAAAAAGCCTTATCTTAATGATTTGATTTTCCTAGGTGTAGTGAACACCTCATCACTCAGGAACTGTGTATGGGGCTTACAGCTAGACATCCACATCTGGGAAAAGTCAGGTTGTCTTTGGCCTGTTTGTGGGTAGGCTGAAGTCAGTGGGAAGCCTGAGCTGAGTGGCACTGAAGTGATTGGCATTTGGCTTACATGATTTTAAACAGGAGGAATGGATAAAACATGTACTTCTGAATAATTGATGTATGAATATTTTAGTGTGGTAGAGGATATGTAAGAGTCTTCAGGCCTAAGTAAACAGTCTGATGCATCACATGAGAAGGTAATACAGGTGAGAGGAGGTTAATTTGGGGAAGCTTGTTTTTGTCAGAAGTCACTGCTACTAGTTCAGGAAGAGCTGGTGAACCTACTGCATTCTGATATCCAAGATTCATCTGTTCCTAATCTCTGCACTTATTTGTGTTCCTAAAATGGCTCAAACATGAAAGCAGCTAGGGCAGATATAACCATCCAGGCATTTCCCTGCATTGCAAGAGGGTTTGTTTAATTTAATCCTAGTCTATCCTCATGGCATTACTAGACAAAACCATACAATAAATAGTCTGAGGGACTGTAAGGAGGTACTCTCTCTTTTGATATATTTCAATAGCTTTCCTCAACTACTTGAAGTCCATAAAATATAACAGAATAAATAAAGGTTCACGACTAACTTTCCCAACTTCTATATACTATTAAATATGTAGGCTGCGGGGTTGAATTGTAGTCATTCTCATCCATTTGTCTCAGGTGATTTTAATAGATTAACTATTCATTTTGGAACAGCTGTATTCACAAGTGGGCCATTGCTTTAGGGTGTAGACCTGTTAGTATGAAGGATGTTGCTCCTATTCTTGATTAGAAACAGTGCACCATTTTGGATAAATGTCAGGTGACAATTATTCAGCTCAAAGTGGGGGACATGTTTCATAGTCAGATGGAATAAAGGAAGATCCAGGTGATTCCAGTTTAGACAGATACAGCTTGTTCTGAAGCCATTTGGATAGTGCCCAGTTTCCAAAGCCTCTATGGCTTGTTATCATTCAGGCTTTATGTAAACCCAATGGGAGTAACTTGCTGTTGCCTGTTCTCCAAAATCCCATTGTCTGAAGGCTCTTTCTGCTCTTCTGAGCAGCATTTCTGTCACTTTTAATTTCCTTTGCCCATTCTTGTCTCCTCTTGCCACCAACTTCTGCTTACCCCCTTGACTCTTCCAATCTGTTGTACGTGCTCTCCGTATCTGCCCTCCAGGATCCTGGTGCTTTCTATACACCACTAACACTTCCTGTGGACTCCACAAGAAATCAGAAGAAAACTGTTTCTAAATTCCATATAACAAAGACTTGTTCCCCAAAGCACTACATTGTCTTTTAACATATACTGATACATATTCCTTGTGTTAGGAAGTGATAGTCTCTGTTATTCCCCTGGCATTGCCAGTAAATCTGTAATACTATGACAAAATAACATGGCTCTACCTCCGGAGTTGACTGACACTGCAGGTGGCAAGGAACAAATGCCAAGTAGGTAATGTTTTTATTTATGTTCAACAGATTTGTAGTAGTTTTTCCCCACATTCCTGTAGCAAAAACTGGTCCCCATGAGGAGCAGTGTCTCTGAGGAAATTTTGGTTTATAGATATGGTCTGTGGATTTCCATGTCCCTTCTGCTCTCCAGCTGTCCCCTCTGTTCTCCTGTCAGCACACATATTCTGTTTCTTTCTTTTTCACATCTCCTTGGGGTCTAAATCCTGACCCCTTTGAAAGTCAGTTAAAACTCAGTTGGTTTCAGATGGGCAGGATTTTAGCCCCACCACTCTCATTGAGTAGATGCCTGTCCCATGTTGCAGGTGATTGTGCATGGCCGGGATGAGGTAGCTGTGTAGCAGGCTCGGTCAAGGGAGAGCATGCTAGCAAATGCCAGAAGAGAGGCTGAGGACCCTGAACAAAGATATCTCAATGTTGTTATCTCTGCCTTTCAGAGCTGCTTAAAGCACCGCATGCTCCTCTGTCAATTCCACACAGATTAAAAACCAGAGTGAAATGTTCCTTTTTGTGCTTCTGCACAAGAAATCAGAGATAACTTAGATACCTAATATGAATCTGAAAAGATAAGTGTTTTTTTTTTTTCCCCTTCCATTGAAGAGTATTGCAGAAAGAAACAGTTCTCATGAGCTATATGTAAGATGGTTCCTTTCTCCAGAGAGTTTATTACCGTTCATCTTTCATTACCCTAGGATATTTACAGGTAGTATATTCATTACCTTGAACATTCTGGCATGCTTGTACGAGCACACGGTGTACAGATGCTAGGAGACAGGCTCCTTAGCACCCAAAGACAGGATATTTTCATTTAATGTTTTCATTTCACTGCACCAAACTGTGGAGCTGCAGCATAAGCAACTCTGGACTTATTTACTCAGCGTGTGAGATTCAGCAACACAGAGTTTTGACTGGTCACATTACATGTCATGTTAAAGAGCCTTTTGTCTTCATTCAAGCATTCTGAAACAAGACAAATTATGATATTTTCCTGTTAATTTCTGTTAATTTCTTTCCTTAATGAGTTTCATTAAAATCAAAGCTTCCGGAAGACTGAGCCATGACAGCTGCCTAAAGACTGTTTCACTTGCTATGGGCTGTTTGGGCTGAATAATTATTTTAGCTTTCTGAGGATTATTTCTTTAAATAAGAACAATGATGCTCTGTTTGGGAAGGGAAACAAATGCTTGCAGTGGTGCAGCATAATTTCGTAGCGCTGACTTGTAGTACTAAATGGCTTTCAGGAATACCTGGGAAAAACACATCTCTCTCAGTCTGACACGTTTTTTAATGATTTTACTAAAGGATACAAAGGCAGCTATTTCAGCTGGCAAGAGAAAGAGGGCTTGGCTTTTAATGAAGTAAATCAATTCTTCGAAAGAGAGAGAGGCTGATTCTTTACTGTTGCATTGCTGTGAATGTGACCTAGGAATGAAAAAGCAAGTCTTTCTGGTTTGCCATTCATAAGATATTCCTGTAAGCTGCAGGCAGGCCTGATACTTTGATAAGATAATGGCAAATATTTCAGTTCTTTTATATTAACAGCACTGTAAAATCTTAAAGATGCATCATATATTTCACAGCTATTGTAATTAAAAAGACAAGGCTTTTACATCATAGTTCATTTTGCTGAGCTGACCGTTTTCTTTTGGCATGGAAATTCTTAAATCACGGGGTGGGAAGATGGGAATTTTATGGTAGTCTGTAGTCTTCCAAGTCTGAACTGGACACTCACCACCTGTTTTCATGAGCTGTTGCACCAAATTCCTCATCCAAGTTGCAGAAAGCCCGGCTGGTTTGACAGAGCTCATGTTCCTATTGTGAGTCTCAGATTTCAAGACCTGAATGGTAGATTTTTGTTTGGGGAAAGTGAGCATTTTCTGAGATTTAGGGACACCCTCCCAGCTTCCTAAATCCTTGCTCTGTGCCCACTGTTTCTAATCCTGTGTTCTTCCTGGTGCTGATTTTATCATAGTACTCTTGTTTCTTAGATGATAGAGGCCAGTGACCTCCACTTAAAGTGAGACTGAATAATAACCAAGAAAATGGTTATTTAGAAATGGCATCTTCTTGTTTAACAAAGAGACTCTGTATGCTTTCTCTGTTGACCCAGATGTCCGTGTTGGTGTGGTGGGAGAGCAACAAGGTGACTTCCGACCTCAGCATAATTAGGGTAATGGTCAAGAAAGCCTGACATACAGAGTTTTGTGACAAAAGTCACCCAAAGAACATGGCTTAAATTTTTGAAGCACAGGTTGATTTTTTAAGACAGTCAGAAAAACACAATCCTGTCCGCCCTCAGAAAGCCACCTCTATAATGAAAAATGAAGTCAAGCATATCTGATGTAGTAACTGTCAGAAGGGAAGTCAGGCTTGTGTCGGTACTGCAGGACTGGGCTCAGACAGCAGCGGCTGCTTGATGGATACTCAGGACACAGCATGGGTTGAGAGTTTAAGGTAATTGTTTGTGAACTGGCCAGCTGACAGCTGAAGATCTGTGGTGAATTTGCAGCTTGGCCAGAGTTTCACCATGAGCAGCCTCTCCCACCACCAGACAGCTACATATCAGGAAATGATGCCGTTTTGTTTTCCTTTGTGATCGATGGCTGTAGTGGTTGGAGAGGTGCATGCTCCCAGCAGGAGAGGACAGGTGCCCACAAAGCACCGTGCAAGCCAAGGGGAGTGTTCGTGCACCCTTCCTCCACAGAGCACCTGCAAAGGGAGCAGGAGGGTGTCCTGGTCCCTCCTGGGTAGTGTCACACCTAAGCAGCCCTGATGCAGCTGGGCGTTTGTGGCCAGTCCTGTCATTATTGCAGGTCTGGAATGAGGGAAAATCTTTCCTTTGCTCCTCTCTCCAAGGCTGGGATTTCCAAAAACATGGGGCAAAATTAAGCAACTGATTTCCATGAAGAAAACCAAACAATGGGCTTTGTTTGCTTAACCTGTGCTGGGTCTTCTGAGAATCCAAGCCCAAGTGACCTTGCAAGAGGGAATTGCATGGGCTTTCAGCTCCAGCACTGTCGTATAAATCCAGAACCCACATTGTAATCTCCATCTGTCATGTTTTAATTACTGTTGTGACATGCTTTTAATGAGAAGTTTCTGCAAGAAGTCAGTCCCTTTTAATACTTTACCCTGATAAGAAATGAGGCTGAAAGATACAGTTTTGGACTGGTTTGAAGAAGGCTGCTTACTAATTGCTAGAAAGGCCAGAATAGCTATTGCTATTTTCTCTTCATGTTCATATGGTCTTCCTTTTATTTCTGTTTGGGTTTTTTTTCCCTTTTTTAAAGAAAAAAAAAAAAAAAAAAACAAATAAAATCAAAACCCCCACAAACAAAGAAGCAAAAAAAAAAAACCAGCAAAAATACTTCTGTTTTGCCTGCCTCATGATTTTTAGCAGATGGCTTCATGAAAATGAAGGGCTTACAGGTACAACCTGGAGCTGCTTGGAAATCAAGCTATAATCCACTTGAGCTCTTAAGTCTGTTGTCTGTTTCCATCAGCAAGTTTTGTTCATGTACCTGTGAGGACTTCAGGAACCTGTGTCAAGCTGGTGGTCATTCAGCTGCAACTCAACAGCTGAAATACAGTTATCCTGACACAGGTGGGATTAAGAACCTATAATAAATGCTCAGAGCAATGTAGAGATATTCCAGCTGCTCCAGCCAAAGAGTCAGCTCCATTTGGAGCTCGGCTCAGACGTCCCTATACAAACGCCTATAGCATGGGGAACAAACCAGAGGAATTAGAGACGTGTGCACGTCTATGGGGGTATGATATAATAGGCATCGCAGAAACATGGAGGGATGGATCCTATGACTGCTGTGTTGGAATGGAAGGTTACAGGCTCTTTAGAAAAGACAGGCTGAGCAAGCAGGGAGGGGGAGTTGCTATTCAGGTTAGGGATAGACTGGAGAGTATGGAACTCTGGGGACAGGTGAGCAGTTGACAGAGAGTTTCTGTACCAGGGTTAAAGGGAGAACAGCGATGGGAAACATTATTGCGGGGATCTGTTACAGACTGCCTGACCAAGGGGACTCGGTGGATGAAGCTCTCCTTAGGCAGTTAGGAACAGCCTCACGTTCGCAGGCCCTTGTTCTCGTGGGGGACTTCAACCACCCTGATATCTGTTGGAGAGATGGTACTGCCCAGCACAAGCAATCCAGGAGGTTCCTCAATTGTGTAGAAGACAGCTTCCTTCTGCAAGTAATAGAGGAGCCAACGAGAAGAGATGCCATGCTTGACCTCATGCTCACCAACAGGGAAGGGCTGGGTGGAAATGTGGTGCTACAGGGCAGCCTTGGTTCAGTGATCATGACATGGTCAAACTTGAGACCCTCAGGACAGTGAGAAGAACGTGCATCAAGCTCACTGCCCTGGACATCAAGAGAGCAGACTTTGGCCTCTTCAGGAAATTGTTTAGTAAGGTTGCATGGGACATAGCCCTAGAGGGCAGAGGTGCCCAAGATTGTTGGTTGGTATTCGAGGACCCCCTATTACAAGCTCAGGAATGTTGCATCCCTACTAGAAAGAAGTGCTGCAGGAGGGCCAGGAGATCTTCTTGGATGGATAAGGAGCTGCTGAGGAAAATTCGAAGGAAAACAGAGACTTATAAAAGGTGGAAGCAAGGACAGGCGGCCTGGGAAGAATACAGGGATGCTGTCTGGGAAGCTAGGGACCAGATTAGAAAAGCTAAGGCCCAGTTAGAATTAAACTTGGCTAGGGATGTTAAGGATAACAGGAAGGGATTCTATAGGTGCATTGCAAATAAAAGACAGACTAGGGACAACATGGGCCCTCTTCAGAAGCCATCGGGAGAACTGGCTACCATGGATTTGGAGAAGGCTGAGGTTCTTAATGATTTCTTTGCCTCAGTCTTCACAAGAAAATTTTCTGAGCATCCCACCCAAGTCTTGGAAGGCAGATGCAGAGACTGTGAGAATGCAGGCCTTGGGCCCAGTGTAGGAGAGGATGTGGTTCAAGACCATCTTAGGAACCTGAACGTACACAAGTCCATGGGACCTGATGAAATCCATCCATGGGTCCTGAAAGAGCTGGCAAATGAAGTTGCTAAGCCACTGTCCATCATATTTGAAAAATCTTGGCAGTGAGAAGTTCCAGATGACTGGAAAAAGGGAAATATAACCCTTGTTTTCAAAAAGGGGAAAATGGGTGAGCTGGGGAACTACAGAGCAGTCAGCCTCACCTCTGTGCCTGGCAAAATCTTGGAACGGATTGTCCTGGAAGGCATGCTGAGGCACATAAAAAACAACAAGGTGTTTGGTGACAGAGTCAGGACAGCCTAGCCACAGGCTGATCAGTTTCTAAAGTGACAGTCATAGCAGCACATGCCACAAGAAAGATCAGAAGACCTTTATCTGAATACTGGCAATTTTTCATCACATTTGTGGAAGTACAATGAAAAATGCTACTTTTAGAGAACAATTAGGTTTTCAGATGTGTACTTTTCATTTCAGATTATTTTGCCAAACATTAATAACATGGACATTTGTAATAAAGGCACAATATCACAAAAAAAAAAATAGGTGAAAGAAACCCAGCTAAATTTCATGCTTAAATTTCTGTGGCATTCAAAAGCATAGTTACAATGAATTCCTAAAAACTCAACAAGCCCAAGCAAACTATTCAAATGGTGAAGGCAGTTTATACCACCCTGAAGATGACAAATAAACCTACTGCTAATCTCACTGCTATAAAGGGCAGATGGCCAAACACAAGGTGATTCCCAACAGGTTTACAGGCCTGCAAAAAAATCCCCATCTCAGGCTTGCAATCCTTTTTTCTGAGCAGTAACAGGAACATTATGTCTACCGCTGCCCATGACTCTCCCCCCGCATGCAGCAGCTCTTCCGCGGGGCAAACCGAAGGGGGTTTGGGTTCGGTGCTATCTCGGCACTGCGGTACTCTCTGCGGCCCGGGGGCTGGGGCACGCCGGGGCGCGGCCATGGACCCCCCTCCGACCCGCTCCGTGCGCCACCGCATGCAGTAGGGCCGCCAGGGGACGCTCGAGGGCTGCGGCGCGGTCCGGGGCGGAGAGCGCTGCCCCCTGTGCCGCTCACGGGGCTCGCAAAAAGCCCCTTTCCCGCTGGTTTACTGCCCCAGACGGGGTCGGAGTCACGGGGGGAAGGCGCTCACATAACCCCGCTAAGCTGCGGCAGCAGTCTGAGCCCTGCTCTTAAGAATACAAAGCCGGAGAGTTGGGTGGGAAAGCCAGTGAGCTCTATCCACACACCGACCCTTTCTGTTTATTTTCGTGGGCAAGAGCAGATGAAATCCCAGAAATGGCATTTTGGATGTTTACCAAGTGATACTGAGCAAATCAAAGTGTGGTAATGAGTTCAACAGTAAGCGATTGTCTCCAGGACAAAACTCTGTGTGAGTTCATGCATTTCAGTAAATGGAATTTCTGTGGTTTGAAAAGTAAGGTTGGGTTTGGTAAAGCAGATAACCTGCAAAGGGGTGCAGTTCCACAGCAGACACACTCTGTGTCCTCTTACCTTTTACATAAGAGGGGTTTTTTATTGCTTGATGTCAAAGCAAGAAGTGACTATCATAATTCAGGGTCATTTATACAGAAGGAAACACCCAGAAGGGTTGAGTGCCTCAATTTAGGTCAGTAAGTAATGGGCAAAGCACAAGCCAGAATTCAGATTCCCCAAAATCCAATCGACTTTCCTACGCCACAAGCAAGTCTCATACCATGCTTCTGCAGCGATTCACATCCTTCCACGTCATATAGTTTGATGCTTCTCACTGTACTGCTCTTACACAGCTTTCATTGTATTGCAACTGTGACAAGGTATCAACCATACAAACCCTGAAAACATGTCTTGCAGAGCCAGAAATGAACCATTACCAGCTTGGGATACCAATTCCCTTTTGCAATCTCAACAAATTTCCACAAACAGAGGTAATACCGTTCGTTGTTCCATTAAAGCCAATTCCTCCCATTTCAGAGGGGCAGGAACTCAATCGCTGGGGGAAACACTAACAACATTAAAACATTTAATTCAGTACCACTGGGACTAGATCCTTTTCTCAGGGCAAGGATCAACCCCCCTCTGAAGACAGGGTTAAATTTGAACAGAATAGTGAAAAAGATATGGTCTCTAAAAGAGGAGTTTTTTCCTGAAATCTCTCGTTCTCTCTCTATGACACTTTAACCTATCTCAAAACAAACAGAAGACCATTTTTTTCCTGGGTTAGTTTTCTGCTAAGTAAGGGACTTAAATCAGCTCAGCATCTGACAAATGGGTGCAAGATGAATAGACAAGTCATGCAGCTAAGAGTGAGGAGAAACAAACAGAAGATGAAGAGCCTCATTCCTTAAGCTATGATGACTGGCCCAAATCATCTTAAACTATCAACTTCAGGACCAGTAGCTGAAAAAAATGTTTACATCAACCCCTCCTCCCTGAGAGAAGATTTGGAGCTTGTCACCTCTGGACTCCCTTCCTTCTGTAGGTGAACTTAAAGTATACATGACATTGCCAGGAAAAAAAAAAAAAAAAGGAGGGGGGAGAGTACAGCTTTCAGTCCTTTCATGGGATTTTCTCAACAAGTTCTATTGAAAGACAAAGTTCATGCACAAATAAAACCTCCCTTTCTCCCAAGTGCATAAAATTATCCTGACTCTAAGCATATTCTCCCCCCTAACTTGACAGAAAACTGTTGATTAAATATCTTCTCAAAAAGATGGAAGCACTAGTCCTGGATAAAATAATTCTGTTTGCATTTTTCCTTAAAATTGTGCTTGCACAGGAAATGCAGCACGTACAACTCCTGCTTTTGGCTTTATTTCTTAACCATTCTTGAGGAATCCTTTGGGCTTCTACCAAAACTTTCTCACACCCCAGTGGAGGACAGTAGTAGGCTCAGCAGAGGTGTGCATTCTCATGGTGGTGACCATGACCTCCAGAAGATCAACATGCTTGCTCAGTTTCACATCCTCCACATCCAGGGACACTTGCTTGGGTGACATTTCCATTTGTTTCAATTGCAGGGTCAGGCAGCAGAAGGAAGAGGATAAGCTGCTTCTGCATAGCTGTATGACTGTACATGGGACTATCATTTGTCAAGACACTGACTGTTCATCAAGATCTGACATATACTTAAAAAGGCAATTTCAACCAGTCCAAGGGGACCTGCAGTAACAGTTGGAATATCGGCAATGCAGGCTAAAGGGTGAAGGCAGCAAGTTCAGGCACATCACAGCTCAGAAGAGCAACAGATACCAGCAGAGAGGAAAGTACCTGAACTTCCCCTGCCCTTCAGCTGCTGTGGGATTGTGTCCACAACTTATGGACAAATCACAAAAGCTGGCTTCCCATCCACAGGTGCAATTTCTGCATTTCTGTTTGTAAAAGATGTCATTGACATGACCTCAATGTGTTTTCACCTAGTTATTATCCCATTAAAATAATTATACCACAATTTTGAGCAGCAAGAATTTCTGTCCTATACCTTTACACACATTAAAATCCCCTGCTTGCAATAATGGATGCAATAAGCGTTTACTTCATTAGGATCATATCTTGGTTTTATTAAACATCCTTTGTATTGTAGTTATAATTTCCATGTCCTTGGCAGCTTGGGCTTGGATGTGTAAATTCTTCAGATGGGTTCCTGGAATAAAAAAAGCACAGCTTTCTGAAATAGCCAAAAATACCTCTTCTGAGCAGAGCCTTGCAATACGTACATGTGAGAGGCTGGGAGAACTGGGGGAGCTAGCTCAGACTGGCCTCTGGTCAGAGATTCCCAAACCATATGAGCAACTCATGGTGCACATGACTTTTCAAAATCTCCCCTATGAGGGAAGGTACAGAAAGAAACTGCTGCTACCACTGAAATGCAAAAGAGGAACTCACAAGTTTAAATCATTCCCAATAGGCTATGAAGTCACAGGTAAATTCTAGTCACCATGTAAAATGAAAATGCTAACAGAGTTCCTGTAACACTAAAGTTCCTGTACATGAGGTAAGATAGCCACAGTTTAAATTAGTTCCCCATTCCTGGGAGCCCAGCAAAGATGTCTCGTTACTTCTATATTGGACAAACAATACAGCAGAACAGTGTCTGCATCTGCTTATTTATTAGGGATTCAAAGCAGCTGAATTTGGCCAAGAGACTGAATAGTGCCTTCTTTACTTTTCTACTAGTAAGTCCTTGGCAGAAAAGTTACATGAGTGAAGACACCAGAGCTACCATCACCTTGGGATGCAAGACAGCCATGACAGTATAAAAGGAAAGCAGTTTTAGAAGTGAGAAATTGGTTTAGGTCTGAGCATAAGAGTATATGAGCTCTTGATAAATGCATGGCACCTGTACCTGGCCTTGCAGTCTCTTTGCTGTGTATATTCAAGACACAACAGTATAAATATTGATATATCTATACCTGCCTATACAGGCACACAGTGGGCATGCACTCTGTGGTGGTTCACACTTCATGGTGGGCACTCAAAGGACAGTTTTTACCTATAACATAGCAGTTCCTTTGCTGAAGAAAATCCTGCAGGTAAGACTAGGCAGCAGAGTCTGAAAAACTCCAGTTACTGTAATATAAATTACCTTGAGAAAATCCTTCAAAAGAGAAGTCCTTTGAAGGGTTTTCTGCTGTGAGAAACACAGGGCAAGACCTAATTCGTAATATGGAGAAGCGAAGAACAGTGACTACAGAAATACTTTGCCAGCTGTTAAATCCAGAGGCTTCTGTAAATGAATTCATCATCAGAGATTTAGACTTGCTTTTCAAACGTCTTTCTCACTGACACTGCAGAGATAGCTCTGATGCTCTTTTTCACTGCATATGAAAAGAATTTAAAGAGCATAACATCAACAGAAAATGGGCCATTAAGAATGATAACAATACTTTTACATTCACTACTAAGCCCATCTTGACCATCTTGTAAGAGCTTTTTATGCACCCTGCTATCCTTTTGGAGAGTTCTTAAACTCTGTGGGATTGGTATACTTTCTGCCTCCATTAGGTCTGGAGTGACACCAAGGAGACAGCCAATATGCATGATCCAAAAGCACATGCTATACTGCTTGGGACCTAAATTTCAGGCCACTGTTCCTATATGGGATTTGTGAGCTCTGGGGAAGAACATAGAATCATAGAATCATAGAATAGTTAGGGTTGGAAAGGACCTCAAGATCATCTAGTTCCAACCCCCCTGCTCTGGGCAGGGACATAATTGAACTTACTTAAGTTAGCACAGATTCTCCAATCCTTTCAGCAGAGTTGATTGTTAAGAAATACCTTGTCCAGGTAGAAACAATGTTAGAATTTGCTAATACAGCCTGATCAAATTTAGGGACAGATTGCTTCAATGCTTCTTACATCCCCAGACAGTAGTTTGGGGTGAGAGTTGCAATATGTCATGCAGTGTTAGATAGTCTCTTTCAGATAGGAAAGATCATAAAGCCTATCAAGGTTTTGCTGATGCCAGTTAGGGTAGCAAAGTTTAGAAGAGAAGAGATTTTCGCTTATCACAGCGCCAATCTTGCTTTAGGCTGGGCAGTGATGGGGTGCTTTTCCTCTCACTTCCATTCTGTGACAACAGAATGTTTGGGTGCAGAAGGTTTGGGTTGGGTGGTGTCACAGGATTCCCCTCTGATTTTGGAAAATATAGTAGTAATCAGAAGGAGCTGAGAGCAAGCCTACAGTCTCCATTTTCCAGAAGACAACAGGAAAGCATTCCTAACTCTGAGCTCTTCAGAAATTGAAACATTAATGTTTCTTTTTTGTTAGCCCTGTAAACATGTCAAACCTGAAGTAAGGATAAAAAAAAAACTTGCTCAAAATCTATGACTGTTCACTTGTGGTGTTTAAAGACATGCCTGATTAAGTTATCCACCAGACTGTTCTAATAACTGCAGCGCAGAGTGATCTGATGCCAGATCAAAGCATGTGTTTGAAAGCTTGATTATCTCCTGGCATTCAGAAAAGCTCTTGCTGCTTCTCACTTCATTGTCATTGTCTATCACTACTTATACTGATTATCCTGAGATATGCTACAGAGATCATTCAGGAGCTTTGTGATCTGCTTCAGACTTCAGTCCTGAAGGAATTTGCAGAGAATGCCTGCCTCGCAGGCAATACGTGAAGTAAAGTAATACCTGACTGAAACTTACCCAAGTATAATACAAATTGCAAGTTAAATATGTTTTGTGCCTGCCCTCGGTCCTTTTCTGCCTCTCTCCGCAGTAAATATTGGCAAACAATTTCACCCCAAAAGGCCTGTTTCTACTCATTAAAATTACTTAGAATTAGATCATTAGCTCAGTCTGTGTGTTTAATTTACATTCAGAAACTGAACCTTGTTCATTTTCCAAATGGTGCCTGTTTCTGTCTGGTGACTGTAATAGGAGAACAGACAGAAATTCAGTGGTAGATGTCTACACCTGATCAGATGAATCCCATCATCAGCCAGATCGTTGCCCCAGCTACTAAATTAGAGGCCTCTCAATCCCTATGTTTTTCATTGTGAATTCCTTTTGATCATTTTACATAGTCATATTACTTCCCTATGCTGGGTGTACGATGGGAGGTAAAGATCTGAAAATGAATCATTTGAGCTCACTTCAGTAAACCAGAGTGGGTTTTTTTGATCGTGGACTATGATAACATTTCTTTTAGATTTTAAAACCAGCAGGAAAATGTCTAGATTTTTAATTAAACTTTTTGTGGGAACATCTGTTCTCTGAAGAACTCCATGCTCACTTTTTTTCTTCATGCGTAACAAAAACAAATGTTGAAATGTTGGAATTTTGCTTGATTGAAACTGGGCTGTGTTTAACAGCACTGAAAACATACTGAATTCAGCCAGTTAGGTCACAGAGTTGCAAAAGGACATTACAGCAAAGAACAACTTACCATATTTAAACAGCTTCTTAGTGTTTTTATGTTTGCTGTAGCAAACCATAATGCTGACCGCTATGAAATACTGGCCTACTTTTTCTCAATCAGTAAGCTGGACAACTGGGTTATGTTTTCTGACCATGCAAACAAATAGGACAGCCTTGGTTTCTTGCAACACCACAACTTAGACCATTTCCAAAGCATGGTCTTCACCATACCATGTATTTCAACCAGCCCCTGGCCTCATGTTATTCCTCAAGCCACTCCTGGCCATCATAAGAGGAATTGCTAGTTAATGAACATACACCATGCAAAACTGGGCCAAATCAAAGGGCAGTAGAAACCAAAAAGTACAAATGATAGATGCTACTTCTCAAGCAAACGCTTTGGCCCTGTTTAGCTTGCTTCAAGTTTGCATTTAAGCTACCACTGCTAAGTAAAAGTGGCATAGGCTGACTCATACCCACGTCAGAGAAGGTGAGCTCCCTTCTCCTCATGCATCAGTGGTATACTGGTGGCTCTAAGATATCCTACTGTTCAGTCTACTGCTTTAAGTTCAAAGTGCTTAAAGTAAGGTAAGAGGTGTTGTGCAGTCCATCAGGATGTTTTCATTATCAGTGATGTTGGGGGCGTCTTGTATGCCCAGGGATATACTATGGCAGTGTGTGGAGGTGAGTGGGAGGGCAAAAGGTGTTTATATATTATGGAAACACCGTACAAGGGAAGAGAGACAAAGCCAGGGTAGTCACATACATGCTACCTTTTGGGAAAAGACCCTGGAGTGAGCTGGTCCTGGAACTACAACAGGGCTTTGTCCCAGCTCCAGCAGGTAGGAGAGGGCCAAATCAGAGCCATGGAGTGAAAGTACAACCAAACACAGTTAATAATCAAAGTCTCTCTCCTTTGCCATGTGCATTTAGCAGCAATATCGACTTCAGGTTGCAATAAAATGTTTAACAAGGGTCTGTCATTGCCTTTGGGAACTCACCGTGGACTGGAGAACTGGACTTCAGAATCAAACTATGCTTAGCTTACAGGTTCTCTAAAGCCAAGACTTACCGTGTCAGAATTTCACTTTCAATTTTAGAACAACTGAACTTGAAGAGAATGTAAAATTTCTGCATAAAGGATAACTTAAACCTTTGCTGTTCCAAACTGGAGCATTTTTGTTTATGGTTTGTGACCAGGCTTTGAAACAACACACTTGCATGGTAACAGTCAAAGTGACACTATCATCTGTTTTGAAGAGATATGATTTTATTAGAGCAATGCCCAGAGAAGAGTCCCCTTTACAAAAGATTCATAAATGTCTATTTTCAAAAAGCCTTATCTGAACCATAAAATTTATCTCAGGCATGTGCTATAAAATAAGGCTGTGGCACTCAAGCAAGATTTTATATTTTTGGCAGCAGCATAGACAGTATGTTTAAATTTGATTCAGTCCTTTTTTGGTAACTTAAGGGATGTCACAAATTATATCATATTTATAACATTAGATTTTTTTTTAACAGATTTAATAAAATCCCCAAAGAAGCCTGGTTTTATGCCTGTAATTTTTGTGGACTAATAAAACTGAAATGGACTGGTGTTTCACAGCCAAATGCCAGCTCTGTACAAGCATGACATTTTCACTCTCTTTGTAGAAACACTAATTACTATAACCAAGACTCTACAAAATCTTGTAGATACAGGTTTGTAATCTACTGGGAAACACCCTGCAGAATCACTTCTGGTTTTGTCACACTTTTATGTCTAAAGCTTAGCGTGACTGACTGGTGACTCCTCACAGAGAATTATGGTTCAGAGCAATGGCAATAAAATAAATGTAATAAATGTGAAATCATTTCAGATCTGTGTAATATCATCTGCTGTCAGCTTACTGAAGAAGAGTTACCCTTTTTTTCATGCACAGCAGGACCTAGCCCAGTTCCCTGGGCTGGGAGGTGGTGGGCCAGGGACTCTGGGACTCTGCCTGCCAGGCTAGGCACATGTAGACATTCACATTCAGTAACAAGCCTCTATTTCCCCAGGCTGCTTCAATACCTAGCAGTTGCAGCTGCAGCCTACATCCAAAACCCCCAATGTACCAGTGCATCACCCTTCCTTATGCATCACCCAAAAAGTCTATTAATCCAGGGCCCCCTTACTGCCAACTCCACTCAGCACTTCAGGCGCTGCCTCTCACCTACCATCAACTGTCTCAATGCCTAATCCCATGCATAGTCCCTCACTGTAAATCCCTTATCTCCTGTCAGATTTGCCACACTCATCTGCAAAATGACATGATTCCTTGATACAGGGTTGTAGAGCCAACAGGGCCTGTGCAGGAAGGCCATGTGTTTGTCACTGATGCTAATACTCTGTGTGTTTTGACCTCGATGTCTCTTTTTCAGTCAGCATCAGAAATACACCAAGAGAAGTTTCAAAAGTTTTCAACTGCTGGCTGATGATATAACCAAAAACAAGCTTGGAAAAGTTCATGCTGGCAATTAGGTAACACAGAAGTACTTTGGTTTCTAGGAAGAAGTGATATTGCAAAAATATTGTGAGTAAGGTAAAATGAGGAGTCACCCAAATGTGCTCATAGGTTAGATTGTCCCTGTGCTACTAAAAAGGAGGTGTTCTTATAAATCTGATAAGAAAGAAAAGTTAATAGGTTGTAGCTCAGCTTGCACTTGAACAACCATGAGCTGCACAAACCAAATATGAGGGGTGTATGACTAAACACAGGATGAAATATTTGTTCAGTATACTGTATAGGTAGCAAACATGCTCTCAACTAAGTTGCCTTCACCTCTTCCTCATCCCCATAATCCTCTTATACTCAAACATTTTATCAGCCCCACAAGACTGGGGCTGATAAAAAAATTCAGCTTTATCACCCCTGAATACACATATCTTCCACTCTTACTATTAAAACTAATTCACAGTTACTAACTAGGATGGCTTGAAATGCCTTCCTTGGAAGGAAATGGAGTAAAAGTAAACAAGGAAGTGGAGATATTATGCTCTTGAGAGATCAGAGGGAAGAATCTCTGTAAATAACCCTGTCATTTGGTGAGAAAATGCCAGCTGCAGGAGGCAGCTCCTTACTGGAATTAGCTACAGAAGGAAAGACAAACACAGAGCACAGATACAACATGCTGAATGACTGGCTGCCTGAGGCCATCCCTTAAAAAGCCTTTGGACCTCACAAGGCTGGTGTTGCCAGAAGGGAAGGTATCCCGGGGTGACAGCGTAGTGACGTCCACACTCCAGTCCCTGAGCCTGTGCCTGCCTATGGCTGCTCAACAAACCCACATTCACTTTACAGAAGCCTTTTCAAGAGAAGCATGTGTTTTCTTACTTCAAGGACGCTTCTGTCTATACTGCAACGTCATCACATTGCATTCAGATCTTAAAGAGCCTGTGATCTTACATTAATCAGGCCTTACCTCCGTTTTTATTTCCCAGTCTCCAGGTTTCCTACTGCATGTATCTACACAGATACTGCTACTGAGCTGGATCTGCTTCTGCTTGAAAAAGCAGCTCATGAGACATTTACTCCTTCCTATTTAACTCCATTTAACAAATTACATTAAGGGACGCAGTCCTTTATTAAAAGACCTACTACAAGTCTTTTTGGATCAGAGACCAGAACAACTGATCAGAAAGCATACCCCAAATGAGTTTTTAGTTAGGAAAAAAAAAAGCTATTTTTCCTTTCTATACTGAATTTGAAATTCATAATAAAACTTTGATCGACTCTGTCATGATTCAAAAGCTGGAAAAATTGCTACCCTTTCCTGTTTAGCATAAATTTGTCACTAGTATTTCAGATAGGTCTAAGCAGATTGATGTTGTCATAGGTAATTATTTTCTAAAAAATTCATTACACAGAACATTAGCCAAGGATAAGATTTCAATGCCTAAGACTGCATAACTAATTCAGCACATACGTGAAAGCTGGAAAGTTCATCCAAAAGAGGAAGTAGCCATTTCTTATCACCTATGATCTGCTTACACTCAGTGACTTACTATATATCAGCAATAAATTCCTATAAAGTATTTCCATAACTCAGATCAGCGTGTCATCATCCAACAACATGGTACAAGATAGCCTGCAGAAGAGCAAACATCTACAGCAAATAGAGCATATCCAGTGATTGTTCTCTTTCTCAACTTTCACACTTAGTATGCTTCAGTAAAAGTGAAAATGCTGGCTCAATCACTCAAATGTCCACATGGAAAAAAAGGAGTGGTAAACCATACCATTTGAAGTGCATTCAGCATGACTGCAGCAGCCGAGACCTCTGAGACCCCTGAAGCTCTATGGAAACAAAAATATTACACTATCTCCAACTGCTGCAGCTTAAGAGCTGTAGCTCCATATGTTACTGGCCACTGAAAAGCCTTCCACCTACCTCCTGCAGAAGGCAGCCTGCTGGAAGGAGTAGTTTCTAAAATCAATGTATAGGCTAGATGATGCTACACTTAAAGGCTCTTCCTCTTCTTTCAGATGTTCCAAATATCCAAGGAGTAAGGATACTATATTCTTGACGTTCTATGGAGGTTCCTTATCTTGCTCCCTTCATTGGTTATTGCTAAGAAAAATAAAACCTATAGAGGGTTTTAATGTTTTTTAATTTAACCTCATTAACCTTTCAATCTGAGTAGGTGCTAACAGGTTGAGGATTGGTTGCTATGGCAAAAAACTGTGACTTAGGCCTTCCCAATTGATCTGTGCCCTCCTTAGTTGCAGTTTTTTTCAGTTCTACAACAAACCAGTTAAGACCATTCAGATGAGCACAGCCTGAGCCATGGCAGTCTCTTGAGCAGCATAGAAAGATTCCAGCCTGCAAAGGCCAGAGTTTGCTTGGTGTTATCTGCCCAGAATCCAAGATGTTTTCTCATCTGAAATAACCCATAGCCAGCTGAGAAGAGGAAGTCACACTTCCTCACACGCCCACGTCAAAGATGATTTACACTAATGGCCTTAGCTATATTGAAGTAGTTTCTTCCTTTATCACACTGTGTTGCTCTCTATTTCTGTCAAGGGTTCCCAGCACTGCCTGCCTTGGTCTTATCATAGCAGCCTTACTGGAAGCTGTCATCCCTGTCGCTGTTATTCTTCACAGGATTCATCATTCATGATTATTGCACCAGTTTTCAGAAGTGCTTGTCAAGTGGAAATTCCCAACTTTGAACCCACTTATACAGATTACAGTATAAGAAACTGGAGACAACCTGTGCTTTTAGAATAGTTGGTTTGCTTTCTCTGAATTGCCTTCCTCTGAAAATGAAAAGAAGCTGTGTTGTAACTGGAAAGCAGCCAAGGATAAGCAGTTCTGTGTCAGATCATAAACTTGGTTATTATCATTTCTGTGCCACAGCTTAGCTCTCCCCAACATAGCATGCAGCCACTGGAGCCAAAGAAGTAACGATTACCTAGACACAGCAATAAGCTGTTCCCTGAAGTGGCACAGCCGCTGTGGCACAGGCACTGATTATATGAATTCACCTTCTGAAATCTCTGGTATGATTTTCTTGTTCATATTGCCTGCTTGACAGGGTACCTGGAATCACCCCAAAGCTTCCTCATGCTGAAGCTAAAAATAAAACTCTGGAACGAGAATTTACACTTAAAATGCTTATTACTGGTGGTAAAGCCCTGTTAAAATTCAGTCTGTGAATTCAGACTGGTTAACACAGTTTAGGGACTGGAACAAATTTCAGGGAGGCCTAGAAAAACATAAATTAGGAAAGAGATGATGAAACAGATAAGATGATTGATTTCAGCTTTTAGATTCCTGCCTGATAGCAAAGCCATTCTGAAAGACAACTTTGAATGAATTAAAATTCATCTGAGACAAGCACTGATACCATGGCCTTTTTCCTGCACAATGACAAATTATGTCTTTCCACAGAAATGGTTGGACAATGCAAATTACTAAAGCAAAACACGCATCAAATTACGAAAGTAAAATGAAATACTGATAAGGAAAAATGCAGAAACTACTTCCAAGGCCAGTTTCTCAGCACAAGGAACATATAGAGCAAAATGACATTTGAATATCTCTGGCAAAATAAAGTAGGAAAAAAACTGTGAAATCACAATACAATAAAATGTTATTAACTCTGTGGGCTTTCCCTTCCCCCTCCCTTAACAGAAAAGAAGGGCTAGACAGGGTCAGGAGGTGGAAGACAGTGTTTGCATGGCTGGATCCAAGGACACTATAAACAGACCAGGATGTAATTCTTTGTGCATATGGGGAGAAATATTAATACAAACTAATAACTCTGTAATAAGGAAATCTAAGGCAGTAAAACCAAGACATATTCAAAGTCAGGATTCAGAATCAAGCAATTTTTCCTCCTTAGAAATTACCTCTTGCTGTGTGCATGTGTGGCCCTGAAGACTTGGCTCTACAATTCATACCTCAGTCATTACCTCATAGGTAGGGATAATTTGACAGCAGATATATCTTTTGCATTTTGTTTCAAAAGGTACTGCATTAGTCACAGGCTGCACATTCCTCTTATGCACATTCTTCTCTTTAATGTCACATTTTAGCATTCTCCTTTTAGTCCGCTTGCAGCTAAGTGGAATTCACATTTTTATAGGGAAAAAAATATTTGCAAACTTGCATTCACTTCCCCATTCTTGTCTTTGCAAAGTGGAAGGACCCCCCCCCCCCCCCAGGGTCTGATGTTGTTGTATTAATAAGTAAAGAAAAGTTAGTAAAGAGCTGTGAGGTAAAAATGGCAGTACTTGCTGTTGTGGCTGTGGTTTCCCTTTCAGATTGGAGGAATGTTTTAGGAACCCTGAAGGTGAAACAGCAGCATCATGAAAAGGAAACCGATGAGGGTGATGTGCAGTAGCTAGAAGTGAGTAAGAAATGAGTATTTGAAAAGAAATAAAAAAAAAAGGATCTGAAAAATTTACTTAGCTGCCTTGGTGGAAAACTATTAGGGAACTGTGGATTTCAAGCTTTGCAAAACATTTATGATTCATGACCACGTGCCTGTTCTACCTCTGAAAGCTATACGTGGAGTAACTCTAGGGAAACTTCAAGGATGTACATCTGTGGATAGCACAACCAAGCCCTGCAGCCATTAGGGCAAAGCCACCCCTGCTTTTCTTGAGGAAAACAATTCTCACTAAACAATATTATTAATATAATAGATTAATCTGTAATTAGCTTTCATTTGCTTTCATGAGCCCATATTTTGTTTCCAGTGAAGCATCAGGGAAGTCACTCCCAAAGTAATCCCTTCACCTCAGGTTGAACAGCTCTCCTCTGGAATGAGCAACATCCCAAACAGAGCCTCACTTGGGCCTGCTCCCTGCACCTCGTGTTAATCAGCATTGCATACATATGTTTTTGCTTTATAAAATGCATGTTAGAACACGAAGGTAGAGCATTTCATGTACCTGTCATCTATCCTCTTTTCCACATAAATGCTTTGGAGATGTTTTCCTGGCACACTGTGTGTTCTCTTGGTCTGCAAGCTGGCCCAGGCCCCAGGTTTTGCAGTCTGTTTTCAGCACACTGACAAAAATGTGGCACTCCCCCATGACTGGGTATCACTCCCACCAAAGCTGCAGCTCTGCCTTTACAGGTACCACAGCACAGTCATATATTCAGGGACCACTCCTGGGCTCTGACTGAGGGACTCCCCTTTCTTCCCATAAGTTACAGAGATTCCAGGCAAAGGCAGCTCAGAGACACATCAGTATGGGGTGCTGGTCATAACAAGTTTGCACTGATGTTGTCTCATCAGTCCCTGGAGGGAATTTCCAGCTTTGTTCTCCTCACTGCACCTCAAGCCCTTGCTTTGCATTCATGATTGCAAAGGTAGATGAAGTCCCTCTCCCCACTCTTGTTTTTTGTTAGAAGGTGGTTTGTACAATTCCCAGATTCTGGAGATGAGGCAGTACAAACGTCAGTGCAAGAGGTTGGACACAAATGGCATTAGCAGTCAACTGGCTTCACATTTTACTGAATACACTACAGGATAAGGTAACTTCCAAGCAATCAGACCGTAAACTTCAGTACTCAAGTGCAGCAAGAGAGGGAGGGTCCTTGTTTCTTCTTTGTCACTTTTAAAAGGAAAGAGAGGCTGAGTTGCTGCTGAGTCCCACGGGCCTTGAAAACACACAGAGCAATGGTGTCCTGAGAGATGTCAAATGGCTTGTCTTGAAAATCAGAGACTGACAGATGTCATTCAAGGAAAGAATAAACAAAACAAATGAAACCAAACAGTAGATAACTAGGTGTCCTGGATATTACATGGTGAAGTTTGCTGTGCAGTTTCAGAAGAGCCCACAGTTGTGGAATTACCTTTCAACACAGGTTGAAATTCCCCCTATCGGATTCCTAAATGCAGCAAATCTTGAGACCCCACAGGTATCCTGTTCTTTCCTTACCAGTCATTATGGTTTGAATGCTGTGCTCAGTTTTTCACAATTAATTAAATAAATGCTAAACCTACGCAGCTGTTAACAAACACTTGATAAAAATCACAGCTGAGAAGGTGAAGGAGAATGAGTAATCCAAAGTAAATAGTAATTTGCATAAATTAAGAAATAAATACAGGGAGATATATTATTCTCTGCAGAGTACTTCCCTTTGGAGCATTCTACAGCTAATTGCAAGTCAGTGCAATGCCATTCCACAGTTTTCATTTTTGGCCCCAGCTGTGCTATTAAGCAATCTATCTGAAGACAATGATGTCTTCAAGTGACAAAAAAATGAGGATGAGGTAGAAAGTATGGAAAAGGTACCCAGCAATTTAAGAAGAAATATTGATGTAAATTTTTACTGCTGTAGATGGACCATGGATTGGTTTCTCAACTGCTCAACATGCTCATAAATCACCTAGCTACTGATATAAAGCATTTGTTAGTGATCCAAAGGTATTCACGCTGAATGTGACAAATTACAGATGGGTTTCACAGCAGTGAGCAGCTGGTGATAAAATGGCAATTATGTTCAATACTGATAAATAAAGTGATGTATGTGAGAAGAACCCAATCCTAACTTCACAGCTATAGAAAACACCGTTGATACCACCACCACTATCACCACCGCTACCATGAAACCTTAACTACATGCAGAATGTATCCTGGTTTACAGTAACTCAGTAGACTTGGAAGGGGGGGGAAGATACAGTAATGACTAAACTATAAAACTTTTCTAAAGTCATCTATCTTGCAGAAAAATATTATAGTCTGCATATGATACAATCACATACAGCCTGCTCTACATAGAAGTGATTTGGACTGGAGGCTCAGGACTGTTTTCCTTTAAAACCTAACTATATTAAGAGCACAGAGTTCTTAACAGTGCTGTCATGGAGACATGAATTAAGTGAGACTAAATATAGACTTAAAATCTATTTTACAAAAGCAATTGAAGCTCCATCAACATTGGTGGATCACAGATTTGGGATGTCAAATGCAACTGGCACTACAAAACTGACTTAAGAATTCCTCTGGTTTTAGAAGGGTAAACCGGAATGTGCAGCAACTCACCCAGTAAGGCCAGTGCTCTCAACCTTGAAGAGTTACCTTGAGTGATGTTCTGACCCAAGAGAAGAGTCCCAGCTACAGACTCTCTGCTCTGAGGATGACTGACTTGACTGACTCTCCAACTGGGATCCATACTTATCATGGGAACATTCATGTCAGAAGTGAACATCCTCTGGCTGGGTCTTCCCTGCAGACTGGCACAGGGGCATATTAACAAAAAACTAATTCAATAAAAATGCCCACAGTTGTCTTTTTCTTCCTTCTGATTTTGCTTAGTTAAATAAGTAATAACAAAACCTCTCTTCTGTCCAGTATACAAGAAGAAGGGTCTGCACAGAACATAAAACTTTATTATTTTGTAATATAGTGCTAAACTGTGATTTATCCATAAGAACTGAGGAATGAGATTTCAGATTTCTGAAAGTTCTATGTTGTCAACAGTTCAGTACTCAGCAGCACGGGTTGAAAACAGGCATGCAATTGTCAGCATTATCAGGTAGGGAACAGAGAACAGGACAGAATGCCACTACACCACTACATAAATTAATGAAGTACACATATTTGAATATTGTATGCAGTTCAAGTGATTTCCATACAAAGAATAATTAAATATACCTGAATTCTTCAAAATGAAAAAAAATAAATAAAATAAAAATCAGGAGGCGATAACGTAGCGGTTGGTAAAGCATAAGGAGTGTGATAAAGTAAGTGCAAGGAAACTGTTCATTGTTCCTTTCAACACAATACCTAGAGTACTAGAGCTAGGTGAATGGCATAGTGGTTGGTGACAGGTTTAGAGCAGATACTTCACACATCACCTGATTAAACAGTGGAGTCACTTGAAATAGAAAATTTGAGAATTTTATTTAAATTCAGTAAAAGTCTGAGGTAAACAAAAAAACCCTTCAGAGATATTAAACACATACAAGAAAAATTATTTCATCATGCTCTAAAGAATAGGGCATTGAAGTTGGGGAATATCACCTTATGCTTGTCCTGATTATTTGCAGATGTACCTGTTGAAGACAGTACAAGCTAGGTGAACCTCTGATTTGACTCAGTCAAACTCCCACATGTCCTTATACAAAGTTAGGGAAGCCTGAGATGACTGGGTAGAAATGTGAAAAAACTAAGGGTGCAAAGAAACTGTTGCCAATGTGCATGGAAATCCTGGGTAACTCATCAAGATTGATTTTGGAGTGCTCTGTAAGGAGGGATGGGATTTACAGGGGAAAGGTGCAACTATTCCTACCTCTGTCTGTGATTCTGTAAATTTGCCAGATGTTTAGTGGTGGACCTGCCAGTGCTAGGTTAACAGCTGGACTCCATGATCTTAAAGGTATTTCCCTACCTAAATGATTCCATGACTCTGTGACAATGTTTTTTGCTTTCCAGCCCCTATTTCTCAGGTACCAGCCAGCTGGGCTCCAAGAACAGTAGAGAAAATATAGTGTTGTATGGCAAAAGGGAATGTGTGCCTCTAGCTCCAGCCCCACAATCCTCCCCCAGGAGGGACTTGATTTGGAGATGGCATAAATGGGAACAGCTTGCTTCACCATGTGATACATGCCCGAAGGTGGAGCACCTTTAACCTGGCAACCATGAAAAAGTAGCTACCATCACAAAATATCCAGTCTGCATCCTGCCCTGACTTTATATCAGCGGGGACCTAAAGTTAGGCATTTAGGAGAACTAGCAAAGATGACAGCAAAAGCTCATAATGTCCTGATCCACAACCCATCAAAATTTCCCTGGTGAAGAACAGACTTTGATTTCTCATGATGTGTACTCCCTGAACAAAACCTATAATTACCCACATTCCAAAAGCTGTTCCATATGTCTCATAGTCTAAAAATTTGTTTTCTGCTTACCTGGAAATGAATCACTGGACTTCACAAGAGAATTAAGAGCTTTTGTGCGTCTGGGAATTGAAACTCAGTAGTGTGCATATATTGCTAACCAAAAAAAAAAATTGCACAAAAGACAAATGGAATCCATATTTGACTGGAATTTACTACTTACTACTACAGATGACTTACAGATCAGAGGAGTACTCTCCTTGGGCGGGACAAAGTCTGTTTTCTCTGTGAAAATACTAAGTGAGCTGTGAATGATGTTGTTTCTGGCAGACACAGTGGCTGTTGCTGTCAAGTAGTGGTTCACAGTTTCTTGCAATGTTCATTCTTTGTCTCCCTTTGTCTCACACTTCATATGCATGAACACACACACACCCTTCACAAAAATTCACAGCCGACAGATTAAACATGGGATGAGAATTGTGCCTGTGAACTACATTACAATGAACATTCTTTAAGTGGCCCTCCCACTTTGCTGGAGTTTTTCAGAATTCCATAAAATTCCCTATTACATTTAAAACTAGTTTCTTTACATACCTTATGTTATAGATAAGGGAATGCTGCTACCCTGTATGCCAAGACTTACACAAACCTATATCCAGGAAAGACTTGATGCAATGGTTCTTCATTTCTGTGAGCTGGAAGCAAAATACTGGAGTATTTAATGGAGAAAGAGAATGAAACCTTTTGAGAATCTAAACCAAATTAGCCTCTGGTGTTTGAGTCTTATAAAATACAAGAAACATAGAAGGTGGGTTACATTCTTTAAACACTATTTCTTCCTTGTAATGGTGACAGAGCATTGCTAAGATGGAGTACATTAGAGCATCCCTTCAGGAATCACAGGGTTCTGTTTCATCTGAGGCAGTGACACAATGGCAGCAATTTTTGTACAGCTATTTCGCATGATCATAGAATAATAGAATACTTAGGGTTGGAAAGGACCTTAAGATCATCTAGTTCCGACTCCCCTGACATGGGCAGGGACACCTCCTACTAAACCATGTCACCCAAGGCTATGTCCAACACAGCCTTGAACAGCAATGGAGCATTCACAACTTTCCAAATGTCTCTGCAGCAAGCAGATAATGACAAGTGATTAACAGTCCTCACAAGTATATTTACATTACCCTTTTGATCTTTTCCATGGAGCATATCTTCATCTGCAATATCAGCTTGTGCAGACTAGGTTGTATATATCCTGTTCCAGACAGTCTGTGTCCACATCCCCTGAAGGGAAGGAAGACACCCTGGAGCTAAAGCTGTACCCATGCTTTGTCTCAGATGGGAAAAAGTTAGTTTGCTCTGAGACAAAGGGGGCTTACAATATTGCAAAATGAAAATATAAACCTTTAGAATCATTTTTAAGTAATGTTAAGTTTGATGGCTTTGTAACAGTACTTATAGAAAATTACTGAGATGCAGCTAGAGAACATGCTGGGAATCTTTGTACAAGATAAACTGCTGTAGTTGACATAGTTTAGGCCTTTATGACCTTAGTAAAAAATAAGTGTAAGAAAAACGGGCTACAAGAACAGGACATAAAGGTAGGGAGTATCTGGAAAGGCAGGGGCCCAGGATGGGCTGCAGTTAAACTAACTGATAAGTAGGAAGACAGGATGACAGTTATGTCCGTGGTGTTAACGAACTGATTAAGGTGGTATAAGCATCTACTGCACATACTTCAAAGGCTGCCAGCAATGATGAAGATTGTTGGAAGAAGTCAACGACCCCAGAGACCCCCACCATATTTTCTGTACGCATTCTAGGAACTTTCAGGAAAATGATGTAATCCATATGTAGTCTCATGAATATGTATGTGTGCTTGGTAGCTATATAAGGACTGCTTGCGTAGCAATAAGTGGACGCACGTTAGAAGTTATCCCCCGTGTTTCCCAGCGCCGTAATGAAGAATACCTGCTTGTCAACTAGAAAACCTCATTGGCAAGTTTGTTACTGGAGCTTTCTCCAAATTAGCTCCAAATGAAACCCCTGGAGTGAACTAATACGTATGTAATATGGGTGATCAGAACCCTGAAGTAAACTGGAACAATAAAATTTCACTCTAGGGACTCCGACATATCTTTTAGACAAAGAAAATAATAGAATATCAAAGAGTTGTGTATTCCTCGAAGACTGAGGGTCATATCACAATGTCTCTTCAGACCTAGTTTCCTGAACGGTAGCCCTGTATCACTTTTAAGTGACTGATAAGACCTTTGTAGCAACTGCAACATATTTATCTCAGCATCCTGTTGGTGTTTGTCTCTCCAAACTATTTAATAAGCTCCAGCTGCCTGTGATTGAAACAACTGCCTCCTTGGAGGTATTTCACCTCATGTGATGCAAGAAAACATGGGACAAGATAGAAAGAGACAAAGACATTAATAACTTCATTCATGCAAGAAAAGGTCTCCAAGTACATTTCTGGAGTAGAGAAAAACAGAAGAACAAAGCTTTTTGAACTTCAAGAGTTCTGCTTAAAGAAAAGTCGGAAGAGTACTTGCTTACCGGTGAGGAACTAACACATGCTTCAGCTGTGAAGGCATAGGTTCTTGATTTGTCCCTGGCCTTTGTTGGATTCTGGGTATGCCACAAAGGCCTAATTTCCAACCCCCTTCCCTCCTCCCCTCTCCAAGGTATCCAATTCAAGAACTTGTGAGCTCATTTTCATGTGGAAGACAGATGTTGCAGCAGTGGAGCAGCTCCCAGGAATGAAAATTAGCAAACAAAATTAAAACACAATGCAGTAAGATGGCATCTGAAGGTTTTGCAGCAACAGTTGAAGGACATAAAGTAAAGCAGAAATAAACTGTTGGATTTGGGTGCAGTTTTTCACTGCAGTCCTTTTACTGAGAAGTCCTGTTGCAGCATTTCTGGGAAGTGGGGATGGTGTCTGGTAAGCTGGCCAGCAATATCTAGCTGTTTGGTTAACATTCTCCTGGCAGCAGAAGCAGATAAAGTCTGAGCACCTTGGAGCTTACAAATAAAGGTGATGTGTAGCACACCCTTAAAGAGCTAGAAGTGCTTCTCCAGGATGAAACTTGAGGGTCACAAATCACTATAGAAGTCAGCTATCTGAAAGCAGGCCAAAGGATTTGAGTCAGGCTAGATATTTATGACAGTTTTCTTCTCATCATTAACTCATAGAAACCTGAAGAAACATAGGAAGGAAGCCTCAACTTGAATCATAAAAAACAGCCCACACTTTCAGAAGGAAGGGACCCCAAATGAGGTAATTCATTTGTCTCAGCTCAGTCTCATGCCTTAAATAAGCCAAGACAGAAAGAGTAGATTTGGTAAACACAGCTCAAATAAAACTACAGAACATACATCCAGAAAAAAAAGGCTGAAGTTTTGTTTATATAGCAAGGTGAAGACAGATTCCAGATTGCTGCCTGTGCTCTGGCTTGGCCAGAGCAAGTTATCCTCAATCTGGAAACCACACTAGTGCTGCGATCAAAATGATCTATTTTGTCTTTCAGTAAATCTTACTAGATTAAACTTATTCCCACACGAATACAGTTAAGTGACTCTCAGGACTCACACACAAAGCCATTGTAGAGCATGGACAGAAAAATCTTGCATGGTCTTGAAATATTCTGAGATGTTCAGCCACTCATGGTTGTAAGGTTCATCAGTGTAATCTGGGTAGGGCATAGAAAAAAACTGGGTAGATAAAGAATACATCAACGGAAGAAGCAGAACATTTAAGTGTTTTTATGATGTTGGTATCTGCAGACATACAGAGAATCATGTCTTCCAGGGTAAGCTGGGAACAGCCTAGTCTGAAGGCGCTCAGCTGGCCAGCGTCTTGCAGATAAAGAATCAGTGAGTAGATGTAGGAGAATATTCTGGATTTCACAAAGAATCTGAATAGAGAGCAGGAGAGGAAAAGCCACCATAGAGGAAGCTGACTGCCATGAAGTCCAACACTGCAAAAGAGGAAGAGATTCTTTATCTTAAATAACTAAAATGAAAATTCTACTTCTAAAAATGAAGTGGAACTGATAAGAATGCAAAAAAAAAAAAAATAATGAAAGAATCAGCTCTGCCAAGTTCCAGTACTTTTAAGGGGGAAAATGAACATAAAAAGATTGTATATGGCTGTTGTGTAACTCGGTATTTCTGCACTGTCTGAATCACACCTTTGCTGGGACTTTAGGATTGTTATTATTGAAGAACTTTACAAAAATATTATAGGCTTTTTCTACACCCTCTCTAACTCATGCTCTGCACTTAGAAGCTGAGGCATAAGATGACTTGCTGAGGGACCCAACAAAATGTGAAGTCCCATAGGGAAGAAGCCCATAGGCACACTTAATGTGCCTATTGGGTCAAAAATAAACGTTTTTTTTATTATATTGGCTGCAATACAAAAACACCCAAAACCTTCCAGCACTCATGTGGAGATAGCAATGTGGAGCATGATCCCATCCCAAGCCAATTTTGAAAACTGGGCCCTTTGAAGTTAGATAGGAGTTTACACAACTTTAAAGGAGGACGATTTAGGCTTCATGAGTTAAAATGTAGCCAATGGCAGGAAATATATCTTACAAATTCCACCTGTTGAAAAACGCAGTCGAAAGAAATTATCATCTGCTTTTCAGTCGACAAACTGCCCTGATTTTATTGTATCAGGTATATATTAAGAAGTCATTTAGCCCAAGGCGCTGGCTCACATATGTCTGACTTTGTACTTCAAGGCATGAAATCAGCAGTAAACTAACCCTTCAAAAGAAGTCATTATTTCTCTTACTATTTATTTCTCTGAAGTAGTTTATCATAAGTCCAGAAGAGAAATTAATCAGGAACACAGCATAGAGAGCATTGGACTAGAGCTGCTTTGGCTGTTACTATGGCTTAGTGAATACAGAGCTACTCATTAGGATGTGGCGATTCAAGCATGCCACTCAACTATAACTTGCTATCAAAAAAATGTATCCATGACTGCAAATCATAGAACAGTTTGGGTAAGGAAAGACCTTAAGGCAAATAGTTCCAACCTCCCTAACATGGGCACGGATGCCTGTGAGACTGATCTGAAATCAGACTTTGCTGCCCATTATCTCAAAGATCGCTATGAGAAGCTGAAATGGGATTCCACTGACCATTGTCTCAGAGACAGGTGGGAGGAGTTAAGACTCCAATGTTCATTGCCTGGGAGAAGGGTGTGAGGAGCTGAAGTGGGTCTCCACCATCACTCCCTGAAAGATCGGTGGGAACAGCTGAGACTCTTCCATCCATTATCTCAAGGATTGATGTGAGGAAAATCGCTGTCCATTCTGCCAAGAATTGCTGCAGATCTGCAGTTGAAGAGTTATCCACAAAACCAGGGAAACTGGCCCAGGAATATGTAATTATGTGATATTAAGAACAGAGGTACTCCCCCCACCCGATTCATTATAAAAGGAGGAAAAAGCTCACCTTCAAAGGGACAACTTGAGGAAGACATTTGCACAAGGGCACCCTCCACGAGGACACCCACCTCCAACAACTGTTATGGACTCTTGGAGACACTCTGCTCTGATACTTACTACAGACCCTGAAGGACTCCCATCACCTCAGACAATGACTATGGGTTCTGGGGACACTGCTGGATCCAAGGTGGTGACTATCTCTCTCTGCACCCTGAATTCTTGCTTCATTTCTATCTTTTTCCTGATTTGTTTCATTGCTATCTCTTTCTTTCACAATAATTTCCTTTTTCGTAATAATTGTCTTTTTGTAATAAACCAACTGATCGATCATGGTACTTGACCTCATTTGCATCTTAATTTCACTCTTGGGATCATGAAGGAAACAGGTCTGATGCTGGGGTTTTCTCCAGTCAGACCCTGACAACGCCTCACACTAGACCACGTCTCCCAAGGCTCTGTCTAACCTGGTCTTGAACACTGACCAGGGATGGGGCATTTTACCACTTCCTTGGACAACCTGTTCAAGTGCCTCACCACCCTCACAGTAAAGAGCTTCTTCCTCACAGCTAACGTGAATAAAGACATCCAAAATACTGCAGCAGCATCAGTCTGATTTCCCACACCAGACCACATGTTGGTGTAGCAAGTGGAAATAAGTCCCTAAATAAGAGGAGGAAAACTGCTTTTTGTGATGACTTTAAATGTTAGTTTCAGGTTTATGCAATGCACCTAGACAGCACTGAAAGTTTTTTGAAGAGATTGCTACAAAGCATCTATCAGTGCTTTTGCTACACTTCAGTGATATTCTCATATATGCTAATATCTTAGAAGAACTGGTGCTCTGTGATAATACTAAGAACGTACATGTGAAATGAAAACCAAATAACTGTGTGTTATCTGAAAAGAGGATGATTTGATTATGCCCACAATAAAGAAGAGGGGAAATTTCTTCACGAAAAGAATGGAGGCTGTATAGAATTAGTCAGGTCTATAGGCAATCACATAGGGAATTTTTGCATTTGGCTGTTATTACAGTACATTCACTCCTGCATCAGTCAATATTGGAAAAGTGTTGCATAGTTTGGGTGAGAAAAAAAATATGTCAGTGGTAAGCAGAATGAATTGAATACTATTGGAGTTGGGAAAGGTTCTCAGACCTTCTTTCAGGATTGACCTACCAATGTTTAAAATGCCCTGTGGAAAAAACAAACAAACCTTTATTTTTGCAGCTGTAATGTCACAAGGACAGTAGTGTCAGGCAGCTTAGTAATGCTAAACTCTAACTTCTCTAGAAAAGGCACCACCTGAGTGGAACTGTTTCTAGCATGTTAGATGTGTAAGGTGATCCAGTCACTGTTTGAGAGAGTGGAAGAAGTTGCTCTCTGTTAGAGCAGGAATTTTACATCTGAAGTAGTGTATTAGAAACAGAACTCATAAAGATCAGCTTGAAAGTCAATCAGAAAAGCTAGCAGCCATTTTTCTCACTACCTAAATGCAAATGAGAAGACCTGAGCCAAAGTATGGTAATATTATTAGGGATTATTTGCAAACATTACCGTAAACAGGAAAGTCTTAATGGTATGCATTGTCCGTGCTCCTTCAAAAAACAGCTATCCAAGCAGAATGAAATATGCTTGAAAAGTATCTGTGTCTTTCCAGAGGCCATCGTGGAAAACTAAAGTACTGCCTTTGAATGAACAATTTACTTTCACACAATTAATTTAAGTGATATATCTGCTATATTCACCATTCAAGCTTTCATACAAAACAGCACAAAAGTCATTAGGAACATGGCTGGTCATATTCTCTTTGGTACTTCCAGCACTGCAGCCAACAAGAGAAGACATACTGCAAGATATTCAGCATCTGTGCAGCTGAAACAGAATCTTATAATTGAAAGCATTCAGCTTCAGTACAGCTATTGTTGCTTCAGGACCTCATACAAGCTTGCCATTGGAGGTGGTGTTTTGTCTTAACTATGATTAGGTTTTCAGATCCTGCCACACCTGTATCATTTTAATTCATTGTCAATCTGAAGACATACTCAAAAGCTGATCTTAAGACTTTGCTGCAATAAAAAGCACATTGTACAAATCAACCTTTCACAGAAAAAGTGAAGAGAGTAATGTTATGATGCTCTCTCAGTTGAATGGCTGAATGTCTTTGTTTCTGGATGCAGTCTGGAAGGTACTGTAGGAAAAGCAGAGTCTGAATAGATCAGTGCTTCTACATGGCAGCCAAAGTAAGTAATTAAATGCTTCAGGAAATCTGCCTTGCCGCCTCTGCTTTTGGAGCTGTAGCACTGCTGGAATAAGAATGTATTAAATAGATGTGTAGTCTACACAATGAAGTGTTGATATCAAAGGAGTCGAGCAGGATTTGTTCTCTTCAGGTCACCTCAAAAACCTTGTGTTTCAACACAACATGCGGGGGATATGGAACAGCACAACAGCGACCAATGTGATCAAACGCTGAACAATTTATTGTGTACAGGTGTGCCTTTTATAGAGAAACTCCAGAGTG